>VZTD01003771.1:2251480-2360524 GCA_013397725.1 Rhagologus leucostigma
CGGGGCGGGACCGGGGGCCGGGCGCGGGTGGGGGCGGCGGCCGCTCCTGCGACCGGGCTGGGACTGACACTCGTGACGGTGCCCACGGGGCGGGGGGCGCACGGGCTCGCCTGGCGACGACTGCCGTGGGCGGCGGGCGTCGGGGAGGAGCGGGGTCAGGGCTCGGGGCCGGGCAGGGTGGGCGCTGCACCTGCACAGGCATCCGCTTCCCGTGCGCCACGGTGGCTTGCTGCTTAAAATCGGTGGAGACAGGCTTTTCCTGGCATATGGTCAGCTCCATGGCTGTTGCAGGGGAAAGCTCAGAGGTCACTTAGAGTGTATGTTATGAGTTCATCTGGTGGCACGCTTCATAGTTTCAACAGTATGAAGTAATTGGAGGAAAGAAAATGCCCCTCACCGTATTAACCTTAGGTTTCAATTTTGCTATGTAGTTTTTACAGGTAAATGCGACTTGTCTTTCTCTTCTTGATTCCTAGGCCCTATCTCACTGTTGTAGCCAAATGCGGAGGCTTGGAGAGAAGCTTGTTCCTTTCTTTCTTTCTGATGTGCCACCCCTACCATGTTGCTGCTGCTTATCTTTTAAAGGGCATTCTTAAATGCCCAGAATTGCATTAAATGCCCAGGACTGCACAGTTCCTTTCCATACTTATGAATTATTGCTTTATATCACATTTGTCCAGGCATTAGGAGCTAGCCTTTGGAAAAACATCCTGAGTTCTCTGAACTTTTGCTGCCTGTGGTGCTTTTTGCAGAACAGTTACTACTTGAAAAACCCCAGCAAGTTAAATTTCCGTGTGAGGTTTAGGAGAAAGAAAAGGAGCTTTTTTCATTGCCAGTTGGGCATCTGAGAAACCTAGCTGGCTGTGAGATAAGTCAGGAGTTTGTGATTCGTGGTTGTGTGTTCTGTTTTGGTAGCAGTGTATTGTATCAGGACTCTGGTGGCCAAATCTAGGTCAGAGGCTATGTAGATTATTTCTGCATTGTCATAAACAGTGAAAATTTAGGTCAACAGAAGCTTGCTTTGATGTATTACCTTTCTATGTTCATTACTGCTGTTTATCGAAGTAGTTTTGCTGGGTTTAAATCGGTTGCCATAGTTGAAGGCTAAAATTAATGATAGGAATAAGTGACTTGATGGAAGTCTGCCAGACGTTGTTGCTTCTGATGCTAACTCTTGCTTGTTTCCGGAAGAATTGCAGACATTTTGCTGTTGAAGAGGGAGTGTTTCCTAAAACTGTACCCAAGACTTCCTATGGTAATACTCAGGAGTAATTTGGGTTCCCATGCATTGGGATGTGTAGGGGTAACAGGTTCTGAGGCTAATGAATGGAGCGTTCAGTGCATGTGTGAAATAACATTTGCAGGTGTAAATCTTGTCACTGTGTTTATATGAAGATTCTACATGTGATGCTATTTCAGAAGTCTCACAATCGTGATAATTATTGTCCATAGAACATTGTTGAAGATTTTGAGAAGGTTATGAATGTGAGCTTTTGTTCTTTTATGACATGATTAGGCATCAACCTTTCCCCACTTAGCGTTCCCAATGCTGTTATCAGTGAGGCTGCGAAATTTAACAGCCTCCCTTCTTCTCGTGGTGGCCTGGGTACCTCGCCTTGGTTTGGAGCTGTCATTTTCACTGTGCTACCTGTTGAACTTCTGTGCAGGAGCATATCTGAGGACTAGTCTGCGGTTTTAAGCAGTTGTATGAACCTGTCTTGACGAAGAAACAGGAGTTTATAAACAACTAATTGAAGGGTTAAGGAGCTAGAAAGCATTTGAAATTTAGTAGGTACCTTTCTTTTTTTTTCTTTTCCCTGACTTAAGACCACGGAACTGAATCCATTTGTTTCTGTATTAAGTCCACTATCTTTTTGTGTTTGGTTAGAGATTGCTTGCAAGAAAGACATGCATTCTTGATTTGAGGTCAAGAGTTATTGAAACAATGCCTTTGCTAGGGAGGTTGTTTCAAATTTTTTAATGATCTTCTTTTAATGAACAGGTTAACCTGTTCAACCAATGCAATGTAAGTTTTACAATATCCCATTCTTCAGACCATACCTTTGTAACAGTAAGCCCGAATTCATGTTAACATTTTTTTTTCTCTAAGTTGAACAAATGTCTAGTGGTTTTGCTTGACTCCTGCCATGCTCTTATAAACCCAGCTGATCATTCAGTGCTGGTCTGGTCAATCGTGTAACTTTTTTTATCTGCTGCTTCACAGCATTCATTTCAATCTTAAAACTTCTTTCAATACAGGACATCCATACTGAGCTCTAAAGTGTGATCAGTTGTTGTTTGTGGTGATGATACAGTTGAAGGAACATGTACAGAAATTATCTAATCATTTAAAAGGGATAGCCTTTGGGAAGTTTGGAGTTTAGTGAAGCTATATCCATCACTTGAAATAAACTTTTAAATTTTTACAGGGATGGATGGTTCTTTTGGTGGGCTTAGCTTACAAGGTGCATCCCTCTGAAAATAGTTGTCTGTCTTTCCTGCTCACTCTGTAGTTATTTTCTGTTTCCTTCTCCAACATGAAGTTGCAAAGGTCCTTTGCGTAAGTGGGGATATTTGGCTTTGTGGTTGACTTTGGAGTGTGTGTATGCTATTGCTTGGTTAGCTGCGAGCTTAAATATAAAGCAGTATTTCCCTCCATCTCTACCCACTGTTGGTGGGGAAGTGAGCTGTATGTCTGATGTTCAGAGGTCTGAGTGTGAATTTGCATCCCCAGCATGATAGGTTGTTTCGGTTGTGTTGGTCAGGAGAGTTTGTTGGCATGCATAAAGTGAATATTTGTACTTTTGAATAAAGTTATATTTCATGGAATCTGCAGTGAGGAAAGGAATGCATTTTCATCGAGTCTTCTCAGACAGTTAGCAATGAAATACTCCCCTAAGTTTTGCAGGGTTTTAATACGTCAGGAGAGCCCTGCCAAGTAACAAGAAATTTTTGCACCCTTGCTTGAAAGGATCAGGTTAAAAGGAAAAGGTGTGTATTGGAGGTTTTTGTCTATTTGCTTCATATTTTGCCACTTGCAGTTAGCTGGGCATTTTAAGTCTTCTACATTCAGAAAAGACTGAGTTTAACAAACTTTTAAATCTTTATTTTATGTTAGAAATAGAGGAAAATAAATAGGAGTCTTACAAGCAGATTCAGTAGTATGCAGAAGAGCATTTAAGCTTTGGCATCACTTTAAATACTGTCAAAACTATTGAGTATCTATGTATGTGCAAGGTTTGTAATATGTATGTCTGGTATTTACATGCTTTTTGAAATAATGTTTCCATGTCAGTTTGCTAAATGCCTCTAATGGTGCTACACAGTTAACATGTTCAATACTGTTTTGTAACAGTGAAGACAGGAAAAACTTAGGTTTGACAAATATGAATGTATGAAGTATTTCCTCAGAAGTACTTCAGTGGACCAAAGTTTTGAGCCCTGAAACTGCTGATGTAGAAATATGGAAAATAATGGAATTACTGAAAGAAAAAACAAATAAGGAAGGAATTTTACATGAAGGAGAAATGTCCCATTCATGCCTTGTACTAAAACAAGGACAATAAAGTGAAATAGAAAAAATTGTGATCAATGGTATTTCAATGCAATCATATGAATAATGTATGGAATAATTTACTGTTGAGGATGGGAACATCTCTCAGGCATTAGCCACGGGAGTAGGAAGTGTTTTGGTGGTTCTGTTATATACAGCTATGGAGGAAGGATATACACCTTTGCTCTTCAGGGCACAAGCAAATTACTTGGAAGCACTATTTGTCTGTCATGACTGTTCTTACAAAATACTTTTGTCTTTGCCCTAAATTATTGTGTTACACCTGGGAATACCACTATGTATAATTTATTTAATGTGTAAACAATTTTTCCGTAAGATTATTCATTCTATTGCAAACACCTGAAAAAATGAAGCAACTAATCTGATGCTATCCTTTGATGAGGTATCCTTTGATGAGGTATCTTTTTATAATATTTTACTTTCTTTCCGTTATTTATGGAGTCCTGAAACAAATTAGTCTCTTTTCATTCAGGGGATATTTGTGTCTTTGAAGTGTTGTTGATAATTCAGACATGTTAATTAATGTGAAGCCTGACAGATCCTGGATGTATGTTCTGAAATTTCTGTGGTGGTCTTTCTGAGGTCTTGAGTAATCCACCAAAACCCTTTCTTTCCAGCTTTGCTTTTGTTACATGGACAAAAGTCCTTCTCATATCCTCTGTATTTTATTACCCTCTGCCTCCCTTTCCCAGCTGAGTCCTTTAAATGAGCCTGTTAGATTTGAAGTGTTACGATCAGTGTTTCACCTGTTTCAAATCTTTTGCTTCCGTATGGATGACCTGTTGTGATTCCAAGCTGGAGTCCTCATTTTCCTTTCATTCTTCTGAAGAAGTGTCATTATTTGGCTACCATTTCACTAAGTCCTTCTCATTTACAGACGTGGTATCATCTGACTCTTTGGCCTTTTTATAAATCCTGTTTATTATTTATAAACATTTGTATCTGTTCATTCCCCTTCATTCTTATTTCTTTATGCGTGACTGTATCTGGGCTACGGCTAATATAAAGAGAACAGTCCCGTAGTAGTTCACTCTTCATTTCTTTTTCTCAGACTATTATAAATATTTCTTGCTTTTAATTTTTTTCGCACACTTCTGCCTCTTTCTGGGTGCATCAGTTTAAGTTTTTTCCCTGAAAGACCTCAGACTACAGGAGAGTAAGTGTCTGCCTTTAGCTTTCTCACTTTTTCTCTCTGTATTCCATCCAGTTTTGTCTCGAGGTTTGCTCATTTCTTTGTGGGGTCTTATGTCTTTTTTACTTTCCTGCTTTCTTGAAAGCTTTGTTTTGTGAAGCAAGTGTGAAATCAACATCTGTTACAAATTACTTTATTTTGTGAATGTTTTAAGTCCCAAAGAGGTTTGCTCTGGCCAGTTTATTCAACCCACTGATGCTTATTTAAGAGAGTACAGAGTTAGCTTTGTGTTCCATGTAGGGCTGCAGGAATCTGCACAAGTGCTGGAGATGCATGTGTTACTGCATTGTCATGGATGTCTGTCCTGGTACCCCAACACTTCGGCTTCCTGTGAACTTACATAGACTGGAAAAAAAAAGAGGAATGTGCCTTGGCAAAGTGATCTTTTGCGTTACAAGGGTCCTGTTAGAACTGCCTGCTCTCATGGTTTTGAAAACACACTATGGGAAAGTGTCTTCTTTTTTGATGATATACTTGTATTTGTTACGTGTAACAACTTGTATTTAGTGCACTCACAAAACAAATCTGAAAGAGTTTCTTGCATCACTGCAGGCATTCTCTTGATCAGGGTCAACTTTGTTTCATCCGAGGAAGACAATTACTCTTGAGAGGCTAGAGATTAATTTGAGTTACCTTTATTTTCAGACTTGTCAGGATGGTGGATAAGAACATTTACATTGTACAAGGTGAAATCAACGCCGTGGTGGGAGCCATAAAGCGTAATGCCCGATGGAGCACTCACACACATCTGGTAAGTTACCTTGAATTGTTGCTATCTGTAGCAGCAGGTAGAAACACCGATGGCAGAAACTACCTGGCTTTGGAAAAGTACCTCAGTTTTTTGTAGCACTTGTTCTAGTACTTTTGTAAGTAAAGTTGGAATAACTTTCCACATTGTTTACATTGTTTTGGGCTTCTCATGTGCCACTGACTGTAAAAGCTACAAAGCTGGAAGTCTTCTACCTTTTTATCCTGTAAATACGAAAACCCCACATTCTATTCCATATGGGAATCATCTCATTTAGACTTTTATTGCCTGGGATGTCAGGGAATTTGAATATATGGTGTTATTTTATTTAGCACAATGTTTTTAGGTATCTTTTGTACCCTCTTAGAGAAGACAGTCTTCGTCATGAAAGCTATGAAATAAAAATTGGGGAAGTCATTATATATAGAGTATTTTTAAATTTTTCATATGACATAGTATCTGTTTTCAGCTGTTTTGTTGCTGCTATCTATACTCCTGACTAAAACCTGTTAATACTTTCCAGACTGCTTTGGTAAAAGCCCTAAATACAGTGTTTCCAAGTCTAACCATGCTGTGGTGGGTTTATGGCTGCCACAGTGTAAATGTGTGGATGTGGCACACTATATCAGTGGTGCACTTCGGAATGTCACATGAGTAGCAGATGGCTGTCATCCAGCACAAGTGGTTTCAGTTTGTCAAAGGGCAGGGCCCTTTTTCTTTCTGACAGGCATTTCTTCGTTGGTGCTCACAGCCTCTCTAGCCGAGCTGTGGGTGCGGCTGCACTCATCTTGGAGAAACTGCTGTTCCTCCTTATTTTAATATCATAAAGATAGACTAAGGCTAAAGGATGCAGCTAATTCATATAAATATTGCACCGTGATTCTTTCTTCAAGTTATTTTAATGGCATAAAATGTCATTGTATTTCTGTTCCCATTACAATCTGCATAGATTAACATTATAGCAAATCCAGATGAGCCATTTCAATATGGTATGAGTTAGATTTGCAGTGAAATTTATTGAACAGCAGAAGGCTAATCAGAAATACTTCTAAGGACAACAAAACCAAACCAGAATGCTCAGTCTTGGACCTATGCTTTGACATTTGAGCTGTATGATATTGGAGAGCGCTGTCAGGAAAATAAAAATGCTTCTCTTGGATTTGATGGTGTAAACATGCCGACAGTGATAAACTCAAACCACAGTACTTCTGTGAATATGATGGTGAGGTCTTTAACAGACCCATTATTAAGATTTGTCTTCAGGAATATGTTTGCCTCATTAATTACTTACTTCTATATATAACCTATAGGATGAAGAAAGGGATCCCCTGCTGCATAGCTTTAGCCACCTAAAAGAAGTGCTGAATAATATAACAGGTAAGCTTCTACAGAAATCAGCAGGTATGTGCACCTGCTAGGGTATATGCAAATAAATGTACAGGTGTACTTATTTGTCTTATTTATTATCCAGAAGTGATGTATTGAAGAACGAGAGAAGAGGAAATATGCATATACTTTTAGACAAATAGTACCAATGTAAACTAGCACAGAAATGCCACTGCTGCCACTGTCTACATGGATATATGTATGTGTATATATGTATTTGTGTGTGTATGCACACACATATTTTTATAAACATGCATGTTTCTTTGATATACTGAAGCTTGTAGTAATATATGAAATCTGGTGTACTATCATGCATTGCTTTTTTGTGCTTTGTTTATGCTTTCTGATCGGTGAACGATGGAAAGAATCTGCTTAGAAAGTGGTTTTCCATCTTTTTTTTCCTCACGTTCTTTGGTTTGTTAGCTTTCATCATGTGTTAACATGTAATAAGTGGAGCACAGACCTCTGTTTCTATTTGGGTCTCTTGGATTTTAAGTGAGAGACTTACTTTGTGATCACCCTCACTGAAAGAAACTGGAAATCTATATTGATAACAGAAGTAGGACACAAGGCTGTGGTGTGTATGCTGGCCATTTCTTTTCCTCACAACCCGTCTTTCTCCCCTTCCCCTAACATTTTCTGTTTTTGTAGTTTCAGGAGTGATTGTTTAAGTGTAACCCAAGTATGTGTTGAGAGTCTGGAGGTGAAGCTAATCCTAAACTCCACATGGCATTCTGCACGTTCTTCACAGGATTTCTCTTACTGATTGTAGTATTTGAAAGTAAACTTTATTTCTGGTCCCTTTATTATAGTGAGTCTTCAGAACTGCACTCAGCCTTAGTTTGAGGTGGACTTTTTGCATTTCTTACTGTGAAACATGCTCATTCTTGCATCAGTGCTGAGTCTGGAACCCCATAAAAAGTGTGTTCCCTAGAAGTACAGTAGTGCTGCTTCCAAGTGATGACAAGAGGTGCTGAGGACACTTGCCAGTTCTAAGCCCTTATTCCCTCCTCTTTTGTGTCTGCCTGTAAATGTAATGCTTTGCTTTTCTTTGCTAGGTTAACTTCCTGTGGTTGTAAGCAGAATTCTTCTGTCAGATCATGACATCTTGGGGAACTCCTGAACAGCTTGCATTTCTTGATAGTGTCTTTGTTCTGGATGTTATGCTTGTACCTGGACTACGTGACAGTCTGGATTTGTGGGGATTTTTGTAAGCTCACTCACCTTCTGTAAGATATGTGTGCAGTCACCAAAAGTGTCTCGGGAGGAAATTTCTCTTTTCTCCCTTCTATGAGATAAAATTTTCTTTGAAATAAGCTTCCTGAAGTTCTTTGCCATTATTGCAAATATCTCTTCTCATCAACAAGAGCAGGGAATGTCAGGATGCTCAAATAAATGCAGTATAAGTAAATGTCAGGGACTGGCCATTTATCTAGAGCAGCTAGATACAACGTGCTGTTGACTTGTTGGGGAAAAAATGCAAGTTCACTACCTACTTATGTTAGAGAAAGCAAAGTTTAACGTACCGAGAGATTCAGAGACTCCCTTTGTATTAGTCATCATGTAAGTGTGGTTCCTGCTGAGATAATAATTGCTTGTGTATGGGGATGAGAGCATGTTGGTTTGACAGCATGGGATTCTTCTATACAGGTAATTTCAGCTTCAGTGACTGCTATTTACTGACTAGTGTCTTGAGATAGGACATCATTGCTGTGCTCCATCTTTTTTCCGCTTTAGACATGGACTTGTTCTCAAGCAATACTTTGGATGATACAGAGTCTCCTGCATCATCTTCTGGGCAATCAAAAGTCCAGTCCCCAGCATAGAGGTTTTTTGGTGATTTTTTTTCCCCTAGACCTTCCTTTCATGTCTCTTTCATTAGCTCATGGAAACGCATTGCTTTTATATTTAAATTTATTCAAGCTGTAATCTTTGACATTTGAGTTAGCTTTTAGTACAATTTTGCATTTATAGTAATATATATTATGTATTTTCTCAATCCCCCAAGAACCCATTTTAATCTGTTCCGGATGCAAATTTCAGGCTGCCTTGTCCCATCTCCCCTCTTGCTCTCTCCCTCCCTTCCCCTCCCCCATGGAGCATGTTTGATCAGGTGTGGCAGGAATATCCACTGTCAAGCTGCGCCCTTTATATTAGTCAATATTATCCTTCCTTCCCTCCCACTCCCTTCATTCTCCTCTGGGCTTTACCAGTTGATTTATAATTTTGGAATTCTCATCGGAGTCTGTAATACAGTTTGTTCATTATTTAACCAAAACCTGTTTAATGAGCAAAGAGAGGCAATGTAAATGTTAGGCATGTTGCAGTGGAGTACCTTTTGTTCTCCTCTGAGCTAGTGGGTATTAACTCTGTCATGACTGTGATGCTGAAATACCCTGGTCAAGGGTATAAAGATGCACTGTATGCCCCCAGCAGCTAAAGATTCCTGTTTCAAAGTATTGCTCCTCAGGAGTAACTAAATTACATACTGGAAAGCTTGCCTGCAACTAAGTATGGTATCCCATCCTGTTGTAACATCTACATGTGCTCTTGGAGGAAGCATATAGAGAAGATGTGTTGCTCAGCACAAACAGTCCCATGATATGGTAAGAGTAACTTCACTTCTACGGTTTGGCATACTTAGCTAAGGCCCTTGAACCTGAATTATATTTTAAAGTTTCTCTTTAAAATTCTGATAGAGAAACCTAATTTCTGTGGCAATTTTATGTAGAGTTATAAAAAGAGTCTAATAATTTGAAAATGAACAGCATGTCTGCTCTGATCCACTGTCAATTGATTTACTGGATGCCATTTTTACACTTTCATGGGCTGCATGTATTTTAGTTATTATTGATAGTAGTTGCTTGAAAAACAGAAAGGAAACACGGAGGTTCTGTTGTCTTGGATGTTGCATAAGTTAATCCAAGATAAATTTAATAGCTGAATGCTTGCTATGCTAAGATGCGCGCAATAAGCTTAAGTTTGATGGTGTGTCTCATATTTCTAGTGCTTAGAAAAAGCAGAAGTCAGTGTCCTGAATCGTGACCATATGGAAGCAATGACTATCAAGCTTTGTCCATGCATGCAAAATTGAAATACAACTACATCTTCAAAGGTTATTTTAAAACTGATGAAAACCTGTGTTGATACAAGTTTGGATCTAGGGCCACTGTCACCACAGCTTCCATTTGACTGCTCTTTAAAGTGGGCTGAGTACCCTGAAAAATATGTCTGGATGTTGAAATATTTGTTCATTTTGTGAGTTTTGTTATGAATTTAGGTCAACAAAAGGAAGCTTCTTTTTAACATCCAGTGATAACTGAGCACTGTCTCTTTCATGAGTGGTTCCAACTTAGGATACTCTCTAGGTCAGCAGAGAAAGGTTTTATAACCACAAATAGCTGGAAATATGAATTAATTATGAACCTGCTTTTCCATGGCTTCATGAGGATTGGGTTTCTTTAAATGCTTCTCTGGCTGTTGAAATCTTCAGACCGTTCTGGTATGATGTAGAGGTAGGAGCAGATACTTCTGTAGTCATTCTTCTCATTGCAGAATTTGTGCTTTGCTCTGGCCAGGGGGATGAGTCAGTAACCAGGATTTTCGCGCCTGAAGTGCTGCCTACTGATGTGTAGGATGGCTTTAGAACAGGAATGACTGACTACAACTGCCTTGTACAAGTCATGACTGCAGTGGGAGAAGCAGGTGTTTGTGGAAAGTGTGTGCATCGAGAGTCTATTTAAATAAGGTTTAAACTAGGTAAACACACCTGTGAAGAGGTGCTTGTGTATATTTTAGGTCCATGAGTGCCAGACTGCAAGGTTTGAGTCCTTTTATCCTCTGGTGGTTCAGAGTTAGTGCATTTAAACAGAAGCTGCAAAGTAAGCTGTTAGAAGCACTCTGATTTCATGCACATTCATGACATTTTAAATGAATGCTTGTACAGTGGGTTCAGAAGAATCTTTTCATGGCTTATTTCAGACAAGAAGCTGCTGCAAATCTCCATCTTTAGAGGGTTGGCTGGGGCATTAAGAGTTGGCTAAAGGTCAAATGACTGTAACCATAAGAGAACCTTTGCCCAGTGTACTGACTTAATATACTTGTTACTGTAGCCATCAGTTTTCTGGTGTGTAGACTTGATTGCACACTCATTTTGTCATGTGTGAGCTCTGGAAACTCAGTTTTTGTGGAAAACCTGACAGTTGTATGAAACAATACAGGAATTTTGTCCTAATTTTGGATTAATGTCTGAACTTTTTCTGAAAGATATAGTTTTAAGAAGCGGCAAATTGGTAGTAAAATAAATATGTGGCCTCTTCTCAATGCTATTGAAGTGCTATTGGATAGAATATGAGATGTTCATTGAAGTTAAGAAATCAGAAAAAAATAGTGTTTGGGGTTTTTTTATAAAGAAGTGTGGGAATTAGATTATATGAATGTGTGATACGTAAAGTGCTGCACTGGTTATTGTTTTGCAGGTAACAGCCATACCGTATTTTATTTATTATTTAGATCTTGAGTTTCTGCTGAAAGTGCCTGAACTTACTGGCAAATAACAAATATGATGAACTGTATACTGTGATATTTCTCCGATTGTTTGCATTGAAGGATAGAAATGTTATCTAGATCAGCCATTAAAAAAATAAAAGCTTTTTTTTTCTGTTGCATATCAGCTTCCTATAAAAGATCTACAACATTCGCTGATCTTATAGATCGTGTCTGTTCTTGTGATAACTCAAAAACAAAAAGGATTTTTTTTTTTAAGCAACAGGTATCCATACATGTTAACTTGGTATTTTTGCAGACCAAGCAATTCAGGCTAACATTTAGCTTTTGTTGCATTCTCTATGAATTTTTAAAGAAGAATGGCAAGGGTATAAGAAAGGTTAGGAAAGTGATAAAATAAGGTTTCTTCCATAACTTTAGCTTGGCCTCACTCTGATTAGTGGATGACAATACAATTTTAGTTCATACTGAATGACCTGACGCTGTGTACAGAACTGGTAATTTATTTCTCTTCAAATTTTCTTACTATAAGAAATATGAATATTAAGGTGCCAACTTTAAGTTTGATACTTCGATTGCAGATTGAATCCAGACTTGATTTTTGCCAACTGTGTTCAGACAATACAGTAAAAATTGTTATTTTAGAAGCAAGTTTCTAGTCTAAATGAATGCAGACATCCTCCCAACTGCACAGAGAATGTAAAGCAATGCAGTATTTTGACTTTGAAGCTGCAGGTAGTTCCATATACTCTGAGTGAGATTAATCTTTTTAATCTCATTGTAGTATCAAATGAAACAAATCACTGTCTTATGGCTGAGGTCTTTGAATCTTCCTCAGGGAATATGCCTCTGTTGATATTTTTGGCATAGATTTTCTTGGTGTTTTCTTGGAGAAATAAGAAATCAGGCTTTTCCCAGGTGCTTGCTATCCTTGTGCTTTACTTTCTAAGTGATTTTCCCAGAGTGACACTGATGTGCTCTAAGAATGGTAGCTGGGAAAGAATGGTAGCGCTAAGAACCTGCAACTGGGATGGGACTTCTCAATCCCAAAACAAAGGTGAGAATTGTCATAATTTCACTTAGGATTTCATTTATTTTCTGTATAAAGGAAGAAGGAGGAGGAATGTCCTTGATGAAGAATGATTTAGAGATGCACCAAGATAAGCACCATAACCTTTTTCAAGGCTTTTCTGTTGTGTGCAGGACAGCATTTATGCAGAGTGTGTGAGGAATCAGGTATGGATGGTGTCACTCTGAACTCTAAGTGATTCTATTGAATTGTATGTTGAGCCATTCAACACAGGTTACTGAATGAAGTTAGAACTCCTGCAGAGAAGTTTGTAATTGAGATATTTGTAACTAATACTGAACAGACAGAAAGGGATAAACTGTGGTTGTGTATAATCCTTAATTTGATAACTTTTTAGCTCTTGTGTTAATCTTGTTTTGTGTTTCTGAGTAGTAAGAAATGTAATGAATAAAATCGAAAGAACTGGAGTGAATCTCAGAGTATCTAGAGCAAAAAAACCCAACCAACCCAGTAAGGTGGGCTTCACACTAGGTATTTCTGTATGTCTCCTAAAGTCCCTTTTGCAGTTCAGCCCCACAAACGTTGTGATACCACTTAAGCATCTTTTCAATACAGTTCTTTGAGTGCAGTTTAACACTAGAGCTTGGAGCTTAAGTCTTCCTTCTATGCATGGCTAATGACTGGCAGGTACAGGCAGGAGGTGGTGCTGTTGTAAGGCATTGTTTCCTGACCCCTAATCCTTAAGGACCCAAGGATTTAGATGGACAAGCACTCCTGGCTGTTGCTTGGAAGAGTTCCCACAGTGGGCTTGTTCTGTAACACCAGCCTTCTGTTACCACTGCAGGGCTGGGCTCTGAAGAGCTGCCACATGTGCATGGTGTGCAACTGACTCTCTCTTGTTCCACGCTTGTTGAGCAATTACTTTCCCACTTGTTGGGCACTCCATTATTTCCTTCAGTTACTGCTTCTGTGTGAAGTGGAGCCATAAAGGAAATGGCTGAATGGATGTACATTAGGGGGCAATAAATTGCAGTTTGATTTGGTGGACAGGCAGTACCGGATGCTCCATAGAAGCTAAGGTTCCTCCTGAGTCAGCCATTGCGGTTTTATAGCGAGTTTTTTTGATGGTGATGTTTTTGTTTTGGTCAAGAGTAGTGAAAAGGAATTGTGCCCAATTAACAGACCTTAAAGCTATTTACATTATACTAAAAACTCTGTGGAAGGAGGAGTGTACATGAAATTGCTTAATTCTACTAGCAGTTTACTAAGTATATAGCTCTTCTGTTCTGTCACCTTCCTTCTTTTACCTGTCTTCTCCCCTCACTCAATCGTTGCCATCTAACCTGTTAAAAATATTGTCGCAAAGGTGATTTACTTCAAAGAAGCAATAACTTGTGTCAGAAAGTGCAGGTGCATATTTATATGGTTGCATTAATATCTAATAGGACTTCCAAGAAGCGTTGATTATGCATACACAAGAAGCATACTGAAATATTCTTCATCTCAAAGAGTCTGTAGCTTAAGAGGGTAGCAACAGAGAGAAATCATTAAGTATACAAAGTTGTTAAACATTTGAGGCTTTTTCTTAATGATTACCTCCATTTGTCCTTCAAACAGGCTGTTGCTGGCTGATCCCTAATACGGTTTATACCAAGATGTGAGTTTTAAGGAGAGATTTGAAAGAAGATGTGACTGGGCAAAATGTTCTTTTCTTCAGGAATAGTGCAGGGATCTGTGCTAAAGTGCTGCTTATCTCAATAATTAGTGTGGAATAAAAAAGCCAGCAAGAAAAGAGGTAGAATGGCAGGGATTAAAAGGTAAGTGTAAAAGTAGCAGGCTAATGGAGAACATTGTTAATAAAATAGCAGATTGATTGGTTAGGGAATGTTAATAGTGAGAGATGTGTACTTGGTGGCTTGTCCATTTGAGGTAAACTTGTAGGAGCTTTTTAAGGTAACTGTATCTAGCTTGTTAACTGTCTGAGTGTTGTAGAACAGACTATTGCTGAAGGGTTATTTTTTGCTTGTGCTTGGTTTTGGGGGGTTTTCTTTGCAATCATAAAAAAATTAATCTTCCAATGTGTTATGGACCTCCTCATTGTAAGTTGTTAAAAAAATCTTGGATGGACAGTCAAGATGATATTGCCTCAGCTGGTGAGAGCATGGTGCTGATAACACCAAGGTCATGGGTTCAATCACCGTACGGGCCATTCACTCAAGAGTTGGACTTGATGATCCTTGTGGGTCCCTTCTAACTCAGAATATTCTGTGATCTGTTATCTTGCTTTTGTAATTTATTTTTAGAAAATGACACAAGACAGCAGATATGTCCAGGAAATATACAAAACTGATGCACACAGTCCTAGGAAAATTCTGGTCGTCTTTTAGATGACATGATTTTAACTTGCTTTTCAGCACTTTTCAAAGCTACAGAAAAAAGACAAAATTTGATATATAAAGTCTACAATACAGTGGCTTAAAGGTAGGGTCTGACGTTTTGTGATATGATGGATTCTGAGGTGAGAGATGAAAGCATCATAGATGAGTTTTTGTTGGTATCAACAGATACTTTCTGGGGAAGAACTTTGTGAGTGAATGGAAATCTGTGGTTTTGTTAAGAGTGAGGAAGGCGAAATCATGCATTAAATATATGTAAATGTTTTAGGGACAGTGAATCAGTACCTGTCATCACAAAATTATAGGAGATAAAAAACCCCATCTTGAGAAGGAATATGTATCAAGTGGTCATTGTAGAAAACTGATAAACCTGCACTGGTATCCTGTGATGTACTCTCTCCATGTGACTTGGAAATGTTATTGGAAGTGTTAAAGCAACCTGCTCTTGCATTGAACTCCTAATTGTTGGATATTTCTTCTTTAGCTGAAGGGCATGGATAGACGTAGAATCATCATCTCTTGAACTTTCTGAAGTTAATATGTCTGTGCTTTTTGCATGGTGCAGTTGTGAAGTTAAAACTTGTCAGTTCAAACCACTGTTGTATTCAACATGTTGTGAAAGAAAGAGCAAGTGTATGGTTTTGTGACAGTTGAGGAATAGGTGAGACATGACAAAAACAGCCCAGTGTGAGATGAGTAGAAATGAAAAAGTAAAATATGTTAATGAGAATTTGCACAAATATACCGTAGAACTAAAGTTTGAGGTGATACTGTCTTTAGCTATCCTGTTAAAATGAACAGACTGATAAACAACTAATTCTAATGTATTTTGCACTCTAATTGCAGTGACACAATTACAGTACTCAAGGGGTGTACTTCATTAATGCTTTTTAGCTGAATACATTAAATTCTCCAGTGATGATAGTTCTTTGATTATTTAAGCCTCTATCTGTACCCTAATACAAGCACTTAAGAAGTTGTGTTTTCCAGTTCTGTCCTTGTAGCAGTAAGCTGAAACTTCCTCCTAGACATATTGAAGTTGTAAGTTAGAGAGTCTTTCAGAAAGTGTAAGCTGGTGCAGGAGTCTCAGTGCTTGCATGACTGTAAATAATTCTCAAAGCTTGTGCTACTTAAATGAGATGAGATACTTCAAAACAGTCTCTTCTCTTTTAATCATGTTTAGCTTGATTCTGGGAGGAATTTTTTTTTTCAGATGTGTCTTTGTGCCCTGTTACTTTTCATGAAATTATAATTTTTCTTGATACGGTGACAAAGTCTGCAAGGTGGCTGTGGAATTAGATTCCGCTTACAGCTTGATTAACTGCCTAAATAATTCAAGGGTCAAGTTGTAAATATGAGGAATTGTTGAAATAAATAAAGATGTGGTTGTTACCTTGACCATGTTGTACTGAAAGAGAATAGTCTATTAGGTCTGGCTGTAGCCTATGGGAGGAGCTTTGTTGTAGAAATAAAATGAGTGGCAGCAGTAAAAATATGGTTGCTTATGTAGGCATATTTAGTAACTGCATGTAGCAACTTGGATGTTCTTCAGGGTGGGATTAGACAATTTATAGTGGCCTGTAATAGTTCTGTAATGATGAAGATGACTGTCGTGATAGCATCCAGGAGCCATCATTAGCTGATTTTCACTTCAGTCTGAGGTCTTCATATTTTTCATTCGGAAACACCGTGTTTTTCTTTACATACTCAGCTCTTACTGAAAAAAACAAATGTTTTGACTATCTGAAGTGCAAATATATTAAGTCAGATTTAAAATCTTAACAAGCACTGTCAGATTTTACTTCTATGCTTCCCTCTATTAAATACATCCTGCCTCAGCATGAGGTTAGCACTTCAAATGTGATCAGGCTGGTACAGGGAGGAGGAGAACACAGTCCTGGGAATATTTACTTTGGTGGCATTGTTGATGATGAACACAAAGGTATAGGAAATATATTTGCTCAAATATTTCCCAGTCTGTTAAAATATAGTCAGCAGGAAGAGACTTTTTCAGTTGAAACAGAAGTACTAATTTAGATTTGGCAAAAAGATAAGTTCTAAACAATGAAATTTTCTGAAAGCATGTAACTTCTTTGTGTGATACAGGAGTCTGAATACTTTCATCATGAAGGCTTCTGTTTCTTAATGAAAGGGAAGAATAAGGGAAGAAACATCCATGTTTTGCAAATAAAAAAACTAATGCTTTCTTGGGGAAAAGACTTTGCCAGGAGTGTTGGAAACATAGGAGAGGAAGAAATAAAAATATTCAGACACTGTAGAAAGCAATAGGACTAACAGTACCTGAATGGTAATTCAAGAGTTGGAAAAAATAAAGAAATTTCAGAGAAAATAAATTGCTGAAGAAATGTGTTATTAAATAATGAGGAGGAGGAAGACCATCATAGGCATCCTGGAACGCTTAACTTAATGGTTGTTTGGTAACGATTGACTTTTTAAGCATTATGTCACAGACAACATCAGGTTGATGTTGTCTCCCTTCACTTTTATTAACAATCCGTTAGAAATCTGAAAGGGCAGTTCATTCTCGTTCAGCTGCCTTTAAATTGTAGGTTTTTTTTCCTTATTGTAGTTTCTTAATGCTCTAGAGTTTCGCAGCCCGTACTGGTCCTTGTTCGCATGCACGAGGCCCATGTGCTGCAGCGGAAGGTCACACACTCCCTTTCACTCTGCAGGAACAGCAGGTGATGGTACCAGCTGTTCACATCCTTGTATTAGATGCCTGAATTTGAGCAGCTGTATGAGGCTGCTAATAAACTCTTACATGTAATGCAGTTCATATCTTGCCCACGTTTCAGTTGATCGTACTCAGCCCTGGCCAGTATTTTTTTTTAACATCTTTCAATTCCACCTATAAGGTGCTCCTTTTCTTACTTGTGCTGGTCTCCACTCCTATTGTATCATGTGTTAGTCAGATGCTTGAAAAGTGTTCCAGTGTTGCAGATTTGAAAAGGAAAGGGTACCAGAAAACATGCAGACTGTACAGGGTTTAAGGAAGCAGGAACAATTTCTCTAGCAAAAACGTTTTAAAGATTTAATGTTGTAGTGAAGATAATCCGGACTGTTCTAAAGGATGTACTTGTCCTTAAACAGTACTGCTTTTTGGTATAAACCTAAGGTGTGTGCGTGTGTTTGTTTGTCTGAGAAAAATGGGTCAAAAGTGCTTTTGTTCTGAAGAATCTGCCTGCATCCAGCTGGTTGAAGAAGTCTTGTTATGTGAATCTGCTATTAAAAGAAGGCTGCAAGGGTTTTTAATTCCACCTTGAGTAATAAAATTGGCCTGGCCATGAGTTTTGATATAGCCACAGTTGATTTCAACTTGTGCTTTTTATTTTAAATGCTTCTTTGTGCCCTGTTAGGGACCCTCTGTTAAGCCAGTTAAATAAAGAGTGGAAAAGTTGAAACTGCCTGTGTGTGCTTTCCAGAAAAGGGGTGGAGGGAGCCAAAGGAAGGATATTTACCATTTTAAACCCTTTCATCTCCTTTGTTCACTTCTTTCTCTTGCATCGATGGTTTAGCCTCCCATTGCCTTCTCTGGAAGAGTCATGGTACCTAGAAGTGAGAAATACCTTGGTTCCAGTCACTAGCCACCAGTGTGATGACAATCTCTTCTTGCTAATGAGATTCTGAGAAGTGACTTTGTTGTTTTGTGGAGATTTTTAAAGTGGATTTTTTAGTGGATCTCTTTTTCCTTTGGTTTTGTCGTGGGGTTGGATCTGTGGTTTTGGGGTAGTTTTTTTAGGTTTTTTGGGGGGGTTTTTTGGTTGGTTGGAATTTTTGGTATGGGGTGGGTTGGTTTGTTTTTCTCCCATTGCTGTAACCTCAAAAATGCGCTCTGGAATGGAAGTAATATTGATGTAGGAGCTGTGAAGATCATCTTTTAGCAATATGGAGGTGGAGGTGGGAAGAGAGTTTATTTGTTCCTTTGCTCAAAGGACCTCTGGGAGAAATTCAGCAAGAGCAAAGATAGTTATCAGAAGCTGGGTGTTAAGTCTTTTATAAAATTGTGAAAATAAGAGAACCTAGCTGTGCAGTTAGGGTTGGAAGAGATAGCATGGAATCAGAAGTATATGGTAGAATATAGGATGAATATAACTTAGTGTAGTGAAGTGGCTTAGCTCAGATCATTCATGAGACCTTGTTCTTATTGCTCCAAGACTCAACTAATTTTAGCTGGTCAGCATTCTGAAATCGAATTATCCGCAATCTAGAACTGATGTGTGTTGCTTTTCTCCAGCAAAGATGGCACAGGGTTTTTTTCTGGATAAGGAATTGGCTCTCCCATGGCAGATTAGAGCAGTAAGCTCCTTGTTAAGCACCGAGGATTTTTAAGAGAGTCTTACAGTTTCTTGCTAGACACCCAGTATTAATTGGTTGAAACAGCCAGTTATTTTTAACTTCATGTTTCACATTTAAATTTTTTTTTAACTGTTCAGGTGTCTCTGTCAGCCACAAAGAAAGCAGTTGAAGTAAATAGCTGTATCAAATGAAGTACTCTTGTCCCTGCTTCCAAAATAAACTGAGAATAATGCTTTACACATTTTGTCTCCTTTAACTCTACAGGCAAGCAAGAGAGGAAGCATGGATTAACATCTAGTGATTTCTAGGAGCTCAGATTCCTCTGTGCTTGGTCTGACTGACAGGGGCATGTGGCTCAAGTGCATCTGGAAATATATCACTGGCAAAATTTGGTCGGGTAAATATAGCAGGAATGGGTTGTCAGGGCAGGAGACAGATTGTTCTGGGGAAGGAAGTGCTGTCTGTCTGTTGTCTGAATAACAATTTCCTATATTTCTGAGACATACCTATTTCTTTCAGCATAACTAAGGTAACAGCAGGCTCTGACATGCTGTGTTGTGCTGTTCTATGTTCTTTTGGCCGAAGTGCTATCAGAAATGGTGAAATTGGTAGGAACAGCTATAGAGAACCAATACAAATACCTTCTATGGTGTTTAAATAGTAGTGACACACACTTCGGTCTAGTTTAAGCTCTCTTTGAAAAGAGGCAGGGACAAAAAAAGTGAAAAGTAAACCGCAGAGTTTCAGGACATGGCTGTACTGAATAAATCTGCTTAGGTGCAAAATTGTTTCTAAGCCACATAGTTCCAGAAAGCAACCAGACAACCAGCCAAAAAACTACCAACACCTTCCTTGAAAATGGGCTGAAAGCCCTTGTTCTAAAATTCCTGTCTTTATTGGCAGTTGATACATAGATAATGAGCAGGGATAGAAAAAGCCAATCACAAGGCTTTCCTCCAGTGAAAGCTGATTGGCAAAGCCATAAAGCTTCTTGAATTACTGTGATAATGGTTAAAGCCTCAACACAAATCTTACTGTTTGGGGAGAAAATTGAATGAACTGTGTTAGAGGGTGGCCTAGAAAAGTGTATGCAGACATATCGATATAGACTGTATTTTACACAGAAAGGCGTAATCATGGGCAATGACAATTAAAATCATAACAGATGCAGGCAGTATCAAATGTAACAGTAAATTACAGATTTTTTTAAAGTTTTATCAAGGGAAGTTGGAGATGACTGCAGATTGGAAAATGCAGCATTCTCCTAGCTCAGTGGGCTGTTTTGTTCATCGGCTTGCTCAAGAACTTACTGAAGATAGAAACGCTGACAATTTTGTATGCAGTAGCTGTGTGTGGTTAGTTACTGATTCTGTTGCCTTTCCTGAGAGGTTACACGCTGCTTCCCACCATAGTGAGCTCAGTCTGGTGCCCTGTGATGTGGCTGTGTCTGGGGTGGGGTGAGCAGCCAACAGGTGCACAGCATACCACGCAAATGTGGAGGCAGGGAATTTGTGTCCAAGGGCATTGGGGGTAAATAACTGTAGTTGTAAAAAGTGTTACATGAATGCTAACATTTTCACTGACCAATAAGTCCGTTCTGAAAACTGTCTCACAAACTTCCATATAATAAGCTTCAATTTCTATCCTCAGAAGTCTGAAGAGCTTAACCAATGTTGAATTTCCTTTGGCATTTAGGAAAAAATGAATAGTTTGCTGGAGGATTCAACTGATTCAGACTAGAGGTTGTCCAAAAACTTTCTGTAGTTACAAGCAGTAGGATAAGAGATGGAATTCTGTGTTTTTTGAGTAAAACCTGCTTGATTAAGTTGATTATTTTGTCAGTGTACAGTGTTCTTCAAAAATATCTGTAAGCCCCCAGGATTAATTCATTATTTCTTCTGATTGCGCGGGGTCCGAATACTGTATGTCATGACATAGGCAGGGATAAAGCCTTGCCATTCTCATTCATAATGCCACCTCAAGACTTGTAACCATTTACTAGTTGTGTTACATAACACGCCTGGCTTACCTAGGCCTTTTGCAATGTAGACTTCAGCAGCAGGAACAGTTCATCAAGCAAAAACAAATCATCAGTGTTTAACTTATTGTTGCACTATTGTCTGCATGCATGCCTCTAATTCCAGGTGTTCCAGATTCTAGCAGTAGAAGTCTCTGTTTCTCTTCAGTGCTGATCTTCAATGCCCTTTTAATCTAGTTCCTTATTCCATTTTATTTTTCGTTTTCCAGTCTCATCCTGGAATAAAAGTGAAAAGGCTAAACTTCATGTTTCAGGTGAAATTTCCCATCAAAAGGCACCTGTGTTCTGTGATCATTGGGTACCAGTACAGTGTTTGTTTTACTGCATCAGCTGTCAATATGTATGACAACAAGGCTTTTTAATCAGGTATCTAGCAGCAGAAATTAAGTCAAACATAACTTATGTTCAGAATATATTATCTGTTGTTCCTTCCCCTGACATTTACATCTTCTTTTAAAATGGCAGAATTCTTCTCTGAACCAAAGGCAAGAAGCTGAAATTGTCTACAGTGCATTAAAAGTGTATTAAAAGAATCAGACTGTGATATTAAAAAGAACTGCAATTACTTAAATTTGGAGGAATCTAGAAGGACCAAAACACAAGGTGATTATTTGTAAAGGGCTTTGAAACTGTAAAGTATTATGTGCAAGAAATATGGAGTAATATTAGGAGGTATATACGAGAAAGTTTTGGACCTGCTGTTTTGATGAAAGTGACTGGAGTTTTTTTTATCTTCCACTGGAGCTTTTTCTGCAGGGATTCCTTCTGGGACCGCTGTTCCATGATAAGAGTGGCTTTGCTCTGGATGTGTCTGCATGATGATTT
This sequence comes from Rhagologus leucostigma, assembly GCA_013397725.1. Taxonomy (NCBI): domain Eukaryota; kingdom Metazoa; phylum Chordata; class Aves; order Passeriformes; genus Rhagologus; species Rhagologus leucostigma. Next base: position 2,273,493 of record VZTD01003771.1, read on the forward strand.
ATTCAAGATGGCTGTAGAATTACTTTTAACTGTGATCTAGCTGTGTTGCTAGGTGTTGTCATGTAAATAGGAAGTATTTAATCCTTGTAAGTATAACTATTCTGTATTCTACAGTTCATTTGCAACTGTCTAGGTAATACTAAAGCATATGGTATTTAAGCCTTTTTTGTGATAGTAAATGCTGAATTGCTAACCTGTTCTCATAATCTCAGCTGTTTAATTGTATGAGAAGATAGTTGTTTCATTTGAAGCCTTTAAACTGTTCTACTCTTGTAACTACTAATTCTGGGACAAGAATGCACATCATTAGATGATAAAAGGAGTAAACAGGAACATGGAGGTATGTAGAATCTAAGTAGGAGCATAGTTACTTTGTTCTTGACATCCTCAAGAACACCTTTTAGGTGGTAAGTATGTGGGAAGGGAGTTGATAATTTTTTTCCGGTGATACCTTAGTGTCTGGTATGTTCTGAGCTGAAATTTCACTTCATGAAGATCAGCTGAAGTATTAGCTTAACTTAGGTGTTTAGTCTGAGCTCACAACCTTTAGCTGCACAGAACCTTATTAGCTAGAACCGTCTGTTGTAAAATACTTATGCTGCAACCTTATTTTTGGTTCTAAGAGAAGAAACATTTAATGCTTAGAAATAGAAAAAGCAGTGAAAACAAGGCAGAACTTGGGACTAGCATACAGACCTTTCATGTGTACCTTATGCATGCACAGCTGAAGTTTGATATGTGAAGAAACTGCCTGAGTTTCTTATAGGGCACAAACAGCACTTGGGGACCATGTAAATGCCACAGAGGCTGCTTTGCAAAAAGAGCATGATTGTCCAAAATTATTTAGCTTTATCTTCCATGACTCCTGTTCCCTTTTTCTCTTTTGCTGTTACTTTCTGTTCACGCCTTTTTTTTTTTTTTTTTGCGGTCTGTTCCCTTGTAAGCCCTTTCTGTGTCAAACTTACGACTAACGTAACTTTTCAATAGGAAACCCCCTGTACTTGTCTGACACAGTTCTTCTCAATTCCCATTCTTTATGTTCTTTTGCACAGTCAGCACTGAGTTTTTGTTGGGCTTAATATAAAGGGACTTAGAAAAGCAGGTGCTTCTGGATTTGAATTTATGAGACTTCCAGACATGAGTGTCATATGTGCTTTTTTTTCTCCCTTGTCTTCTGTAATGCTCTGTAGTCTGTAATAGGTTGAGTTGTAACATTCATTAAACCATTCCTCACATTCCCCGCTTTGAAAGCTTATCAGGTCTGCTTTGATTTAGTTATCTGGAACAAAAAAAGCCATTTGTGAAGGTTGGAATGGAACTCTGGAGCAATAATATATCAGAGATCAGATTCAGGTCCCAGTTGTATTATTCCTAGGGATTTATTTGCCTGTGTACACACAGGCAAAGAGTCGTGTGTATGGAAGACTTGCAGGAATGCAAATTGGACACATTTTGTTGGGACCTGTAGGGGATTTTCACTGGTTCATAATTTTTCAAAGGTTTGTTATACATCAGGCAGCCACTGCCTCCTCTTTAAACCTTTAAATCCCCCCTCTTTTTCCTGTTCTAAAGGTCAGATTTTTTTGACAACTGTGTGCAGGAACAAGATTTGTTAAATCCCTTCATTTTTATTCATACAAATACCAGTGTTTAGTTGAGCGAGAGTTACCCCAGAATTCAGAAGCACATAAAGCTCAGTACAAGCCTTCTGAACCTAAATTCAATTCAGAGATGTATTTCTCGAAACTGGATCTGCCATCTGAATATTAACCCTTGGCACTGCACAGGGAATGCATGGTAGAAATTTCCTCTTTGTGTCGCTCAGTGGGCAGGCTTCACAGGGTCACCGGTGTCCTCTGAGCTGCAGAGCAGTGTCCTGCATCTTGTCCTGGGTGCTCCTGGGCATAGGGCTCAAGGCTGAAGAGCTGTGTGTCTGGTCATGCTCATCTAGCACTAGTCCTTTCTGGTGAAACAGCAAAATTTTTGAGCCTTTGCTGTTCTGATCCAGTCAATGAAGTAACCGAGTCCGCATTGTTAAATCCTCTTGAAGCTATTTATATTTTGGTTTTACATGCAACTCAGCTTTGAAGAAGCTATGTGATGGGCTGTTGGTCTTTGGGATGTGAATGAAGACTAGGTATTGTATCCCCTTTGTATAGGGGTGACTGACAGTGGTTTGCTTCTTGGAGAGCTAGTCATAGAGCATCATCAGTAGCCGTGAACAACGTTCTTTACCTTTCTTCAGTGTTGGTGAAGAGGAAAGGTTTAGGAGTGGGAAGTTCCTTTTCTTACCCAGAATAGCTTATGTAGACTAAAACAGTTGACAGATGAGATCTGGCAGGTCATACTGTGGTGTTTTATACGATATTGTAAATCATTCTGATAAGCAAATTGCTATGCTGGCAGGGTGGAGTTCTTGTGTAATTACCCATTTAAAAAAAATCTCTCAACGTTGGGACAATGGTCAGGTGTTGTACCTTTTTATCATCTGTCGGATTTCATCCTGAGGTGGCTGGGGAGTGGCCATATGTTTGCTTTGTTTAAGTCTGTTGTAGCAGTTGATGATTTTGGAGGAAGGTGGAGCAGGCAGCTGCAAAGTCGAGGCTGGGCAGAATCTTTAGTGCTTATTTCATCACAGCAGGATTCTCCAGAGTGAGTCTATCTGCTCCTCAATTTTACCTATGCTGTTTACATCTGTCAGCGCAGCTGTGCTAGCTGGGAATAAGAACCGTGACCGTAACCACTTCACTGTATTTATATACACGTATGATAGCTGTTGTTGGAGGTCCAGAAGTCATTCCGCTTACATAGCATGTTTTGTGTAGAGTTAGGCATAAAGCGGTTTTGTCAGTGTCGGTCATGCTAAATTTTGCCAATACAATATCCAGCCTCACACAGGGCAGATATGCAGTATATTCACAATCTGTATCTTACAGTTCCTTTCCATCACAGCTAGTGACACAGTGTAGATAACTTCAAGGATGCTTTTCCTGTGTGCTTTTTGTGTATTGATGCAAAAGTCTGGGGCAGGGAGGAGAGTTTTCAGAGCTGTTTTCGTGACTTAGCATGTTCACTGATTTAACATGCCTGAGACAGCAGAAATAGTTAGACTGGGATCTGCTGCTGGAGAAGAATAAAGAAAAATGTGAAATATTTTGGCGGAGATCAATTGCTTGCTTTAATATTAATGTGAGTTTTTTTTAAACTACCACAAAGACACTTCTCTGGACATGTTCTGCAGCTAGCCAAGAGTTTCTATACTGGGTTAAATTTAAATTGGCTAGTAGATGCAGACTTGAGCTGGTTGCTTCTTGCAAAGTTTTCAGTGTCATGATGAGAGTGGCAAACAGTTGTTTTGGAGCCCTTGGGACTGACCTCTGAGGCTGTGCCTGTTGATACTGTTTAGAAAAAAGGTCTTGATTCTGACTGACCTCAACACTAGAATAGTATTTCATCCTTGAGCTTGGTGTTCTGAAGCAGAAGGGTGATGGTCAAACGTATTTTATTATGCTGTCCACTAACCAAGTGAGGATGCTTAAAGGCTGGCTAATGAAGAAGCATTTTGGCAACTACTTAAATAATGTGTTAACTCATCACCTCTCCTGTGCAAATGGCTTTTGGCTGCTAAGTGAAAAGATATGATAGGCAAGGGTGACTTAAGATGGACACTAGCAAAAGCAAGCCTGCTTGTCACTGTGCTTAGTGACTGTATGGCTGCGTTTATACGCCTCGTTCTTGGAGGGGGCAAAGCCTGCATTGTGTTCCATACGGTCCAGGATGAGAAGGGTTGTGTATGGAGGCTGAAGAAAAGGACACAATCTGCTTTCTCAAAATAACAAGACAGCTAACACCACCTTGGAAAAAGACCTGGTCTGTGGACGAAGCATGTTCAAACAACATTGCTAGAATAGCTGAAGGGACTGTAATGGAATCTATTGAAGATTAACCTTGGTGCTTTATAGGCAAGCCAGGCCTTCAGAAGGGTTTGACCCGAGTAGCAATTTTAAACTTGAGGTCACGGTTAATCAGTCAGAATGAGAGGGAAGGGAAGTAAAGTGCATAAAGCTTGTCCTCCTTGGTGATTGCATTAAGATACTTTGGTATCTCAGAGGCTTTTCCTTTTTTTCTTTTCAATGATCAATTTAAATGCAGTCCACCCAACTTTCTGGAGCCTCAGAAAAATGGTGGAGAACGCCATTTGGCAGGCATTAAGGTAACAGCTAACTAAAAAGGCATGAATAAAATTAAAACAAAACAAGAGGTAATTGCCTTTTGTATAGATAACCTGGCCTGCAGAGTCTTGATTATGCTGATAATATAGGCCAGATGTAGCTTGAAATAAGCCATGGGAGAGAAGAAGATTTCTACATGGATAATGAGTTGTCTGGAAGCATGAAGGATTAATCTATTAATGTGTTAAAAAGTGGGATGCAATTTCTTTCAATGAGATATATAATTTATCTCTTTTGAGTAACTTTTTCCTATTTTCTTTCTGGAAAAATGTTTGGGATGACACCCCCACCCACTGCCCTTTGAAAGACCAATGGGAAGGTTTCCTTGGTGTTTAAGTAACTTCAGAGGCTGCCTGATGTGACTTACCACCTTCATCCTGGTCACATCTCTCACCTGTTTGGAGATGTTTTGCATCTCTTGAAGGTGTTTGAAGGCCATCTTGTAATTTTCCTTTTTGAATGTTGAATCACATTAATGAATCCCTTCTATTGGTGATAGACATCTTTAAAGAAAAACGTGGTGTAAATTGTTGTTTAAAGGTTGTTGTTCCAGGATTCATGGATTGATAAACGACCAGGTGTAGAAAGGATAGTAGTAAATTTTCTTTTAGCTAATCTGGTAACATGGGAGGTTTAAATTTTAAGGGTTTGGGGTTTATTGTGGGTTTTTTTTGTTTGTTTTGGGTTTTTAGGTTTTTTAGGGGGGGTGTTAGTGGGTTTGCTTGTTTTGTTGTTCTGTTTGGGTTTTTTTAATTTAGGCTTTTTAATAACTGAGCATGTGATTTCTGTACATAAATCAAACTATTGAAATGATAGCATAATTCTTGCTGCTGCTCATGTTACCTGAATCAGAGACAAATGTACAATTCCGGTCCCTTTGTGGGCTTTCAAGTACTTGTAGCTGGAAGCAAAGAGGTAGTCTTTTGGGATGCAATGTTGTTATCTGTGTAATCTGGACTGGAAGGAGCAAAAGACTCCCAAGTTTCCACAAGACTTGAGGCAAATTATAGTGATTAGTAGAAGTCATTACAATGCTCTGCTTCTGAGCTGCTGGTTAGGAGCTGTAAATCGGGCTGGTGAATGGCACTTTAAACAGGGAATGACAAGTTTGGCTTATGCCTGGTGTGAAGAAGGTTGCAACTGCTGCGCTGCTTCAACAGCTTTCAACAATATGCTGGGTGGATGGAGGGTCCATGTAATTAATCAGGGCGAATGTAATTAATCAGGTTTGGGGTCTCTGGAGTGTTGACAGAAGCATTGTGTAGGATACAAAACCAGCTTCTGAACTGTAGCTGCTGGCTAGCTGGATTAACTGCAACCTGTAGGGTTTGCAAGAGGCTGAGTGGCAATTGCTTGGCACTTGGACTGCTGCGTGGGGCTTTGGTGGTAGTATAAATCAGAGTGGTGGTAATTCTGATTGTGGTGAGTGAAGCAGTGGGGAAACGGGAACTTTGTTCTTCTGTAACACGTTTTAACCTTAGCTGGCTGCTTCCGTGTATCAGAAAGGAAATGTGACTCTTGCTGTATTGTGTATTTCCTGGTTCTGGATGACACTTGTGTTTCATCTGCTGTTAGTTATAATAAATGAATTCTAGCATTCGTGGAAGCTAGTAATTTCTAGGATAATCAAATATGGCTTCATCATTCTTTGTTCATTCTGAGGGTCTTTCTCACAGTTTTTAGTTAAATCCCTTGGGTTTAGAGTGGTTGGTGGTATCAGAGCAGTCAGTATTTGAAATAGCAGGCGTGGAATTTATCAGGCAGATTACTTGGTGATGGATTTTGGTTTTTATCATGATGTGGTGGAGTTAGACTTGGTGGTAAGGAGAAGTACTCTACCAGCTGCCTGGAGAATTACTTCTTTTACAGAACAGGAAGACTTTTCCTGTTCGCAATTTGGCATTTAAGTTTTTGAAGCTTGTATATGAACTACCTTGAGGAGGGAGGAGTGATGGGAGGAGCTTTATTTTCTTGATAGGAAAATCCAACGTAAAGACTGAAATACGGGACGAGTTTGTGTCAGAAGAGTACTTATTTTACTACTTTACCATTGCAAGTAAAAAAATTGTCTGATTTAGTAGTGCTTCCTTCCCCTTCAACCCCGAGTAGTTGTAGCATGCCTGCTTTGTCAGGACAAATACTAACTCCCATTTCCTCCTTAAGGCTAAGTTTAAAAATGAAGGCTAGGATTTAATTGCTTTCCTTTGTGACAAGAAATTCAGTATGTCCTCTGTGAATGTGTAGGGTAACAAGTATGGAATGGATTTCTGAGAATTTATCAGTAAGCTTCTTTACACTGGAATTGATTAAAAATGGAGATGTAGGAGTTTTGTCTTGAGCTGAGTTGGGTTCTAATGGAAGATTACTTTTTCAAACTTGGTGATAGGAAATCTAGCTAACCTAGACATAAAAGCTTTAAAAAAGAATTTGTCTTTTATTGACTTGAAACTTCTGCAGCGTGAACTGTGGATGGATACAGCAATGGAGGTTACCTGTTACAGGAGGTAACAGGTGCTCTCCCTGAGCAGCCACCTTCTATGCAGAAATTTTGTGTTGATTTGAAGGACTTGGATATACCCACCAACAAGATATTTAGGTGAATGCATATTTAGAGGAATGGAAGCTAGAAAATCTACCTTGTCAGTCTGTGTCTTAAATTTCACATTTGAGAAAATTAGACTAAGGATACTAATGTGTAACACATTGAGAGACACAAGGTTGAAAAATACAGTAATACTGTGTAACTGGTTGTAGTTCATACTTAGCTCAGATTTTTGCGAACAGTAAAATTTTAGTAATGTTGGAATATAGCAACCTGTTCTGCTCTTAGCTCTGCCTCTAATTAACCTTTTCTAACCCAGGAAATTATCATAGTATACAAAAGTTGATTAAACTAACGTTCAGGAACTGCCAATAACGCAATCATGTGATGCGGTGAATGGAATGTGGCAAATAGCTGATGGGTTGCTGCGAGGGGCATTGGATATGGGCCCTGTGCCTCTGAAAATTAGACAGCCCTATTAAAACAATCATGCGTTAAATAACACATCACCAGGTCCCTTTGTGTTTCTTTATTCTCATCAGGTGTCGGAAACCATTAGGATCAAAGTTTTCCTTTTCAGTTAGATAATAGGCATTATGAAGTGGAGGAGAGAGAAGAGAGACTGAGGCCAGCAGTCCTGGTACTGATTAAGGGTACCTTCCTAATTTAATTTTTTTTTTTTTTTGCTAGACAGGATCAGTGTACAGCCTGCAGGCGACAGAAATAAGTTTTCTAGTCTTGAGTGTCAGTAAGGTGTTTTGTAGCACTGAACATGTATTGGTAGGCAGACTAAGTAATGAAAGGAAAAGTGTGAGATGAAGGACAACGTATAAAAGTAAAGATGAGTATGTACTTTTGCCCTCAAATTAGAATTCTGCAGGTGTTGTTTTTTCCACTCTTCCTAGAGTTTCTAAAGATTATTGTTAAATTAGATGTTCAAGTGCAACTCATGCAGAGGGTACGACAATAATATGTTTATTTATGCATGAAAATACCCAGTTTTCTGTTATCTTTGCACTATTGTTGTATTGTGTGCAAGTAATTCCCTCCGCTCTGAGCCCCTTCTGTAAGCAATCACTTTACTCTCCACTAAAAATTTATCCGTACTTTAAATGTTAATTTGTTTTAAGAGAGAAGGTGATTTTAAAGCACAGCAGCTTTTCTGCATAATACCATGTATAGATTATCTTTCTTCTGTTTATCATCGTTCATTTTGAAAGTTAGTATTGAATAGTAATGTGTAAACAAAACCCTAATGAATGTCTCATTCTTATTCATTAGGCTGTATCCCTTCCTCTTGCTTAGAAAAGAGGTGATTGAGAGTAGATATTGGTGGGTCATCGAATTGTACATTAATGCTTTTCTCTGATGTCCACTTTGTTTGCAAAGAGAGCTGAATGCCTCCTCTTCTCTTGAATACTAGAGGGATTTAACTGGAACTGGGGAACAGAGATTCTACTTCTTTAGCATACATCCAAGCAGTTCTGCTTCTGAATCATGAAAGTAGTATTGCTTTGATTTTTAGGACTGCTTATCACTCATACCGTGGTTCAGCTGCAGATTTTTGTAGGCTAATGGGAGCAGAATAATTGGGAAGAATTTTGACAGTCCCTATTTCCAGTTACTGGGGAATATACTTGGCTAAAAATAATGCACATGGAGTGGGTATGGGATTTTTTTTTCCTAGCTTTTTTGTTTTAAGTAATTACTTAAACTGTGAGGCAGTTGTTTTCCTTATCAAAACAGTTATTCCTCCATTTATGCATTTGAAGAAAGGAACTATACAGAAAAGGAGTTCATCTGCTGGGAAAAGGTCCTCCCTCATGCTATTCAAGTTACGGAGTTGCAATCAGCTCCAATATAGTGGAGTCCATTTGTTCTCAAATTTTTGATTATAGTACACTGGGAGTCTGAAAAGTAACAGTTATAGGTTTGTAATAGATGCAGAACTGTATTCAACAGTGATTTCAATGAAAATAGTTCATAGCAATCTGGTGAGTAATTGTACTCTATTGATTAAATCAGTGTGAGCTACTGCTTTAGCATGTTCATTTTAATAATATTGTCTGTACTTTGACAGCTCTCAGAAGCTCCACGTATGGTTAAGCCAGTTGTTTTTAAGCATTGAGCATGCATAAATGTTTCCGTTTAAAGAGGCACAGAGCAGAGAGAGGAAACATGGCTGCTGCTTTACAGGTAGGGGTACTGAAGCACAGAGTTAACTTCCCAGGGTTTCTTAGGAACTCTGTGGTACACACCCTGAGGATTTATATCTGTGTTTCTTTTTGATCTAATGTGGTGTCAAACTGCAAAGCTGGTTTTTTCTATGTGGCTTGTTGAAGGACATTGAGAAAAGAGATTTCCTTGCTGGCAGTTTTTACTTTTCATTTTCATTTTATGTTTTAACTTAGCCAAATAGAGAGCTAAAAATAGGAGATTAAAATGAAATTCAGATACACCTGTGCTTCTCCACTCCCTTCTTCTTCTGAGATTGTAATTTTCTTTGTATGGAGCAAGAAACTGGAAGAGAGTTCTGGGCAGAGGAATTTAGTAACTTTTTTTTGGGAATATAATCTAGAGAGCCTTTAATAATTTTATTATTCTCAAAGGCATCAAGTCTTTGTGGCAGTGTGGATTTGCAGTCAGTCACTTCTATTCTGAAGTATTTCTGTTATAAGGAACAGTTGTTATTTTGTATTATATTCTGTTGGACTGTACTGAATTTTTCTGAGCCTTTTGAACATGGTTTGTTGGTGTAGCGCTGTGAATGCACGATGCCAGAGAAGCAAGTCTCTAAGCACTTGAGCTCCTAAACAGACGATAGAGAAGTAACAGTTCTTTCACAGACTTTCTTTGCCTTCGAGCAAAGTAGAGATGTGAATGGTGGAAATTTCTTTACTAGTAGCTGGTTTGGGGCACCATCCATTTTTAGTCATTGGACATGTTAATCAAAGAAGGAAATGGAGCAGTTCTCATGGCTGGAAGATGAAGACTGGACTCTGCAACAGCTGTGGCTTTTGCAGTAATTTCCTGCTGTCCAGCTCGTGCTCTGTATTAGATGATGACAGCACTGGGCAAACTTGACTCATGAGCTAAAAACAATCTAAGGTCATCTTGGCATAGGCTTTTTGCACTTGTGATGGGAAGAAAAGTTTTGTGGAGCTTTGACACTATTACTGATAAACTTAGTACTGGAATGGCTGGGCCTGTTTTACTGGGGCCGAGTTGCTTGCATTGAAGTGATTGGTGTGAGCTAGAAATAGCACGGTGTCACACCTCCTCACCAGCATTTGCTCACTGTTGCCTTGGGGCTGCGGATTCACTGAGGGAACGGTGTCTTGGCAAGATGACTGTGTCTTCTTCCCGATAGATGAGCGTGCCAGGTGACTTGTTTGGAGTCCTACCTTGCAAAGACAGAAAGCTGGAAGCATCTAAAATTCTAAATATAAATTCTAGAATACTTTTCATTCGTTGATTCATATGCAGCCAAGGTCAGGGAGAGAGGTGGCTGGAAAAAAGATGCACATGCTGGATTTAAATTTCAGGCCTACCTTCTGAACCTCCAAATGCACAGGTATAAACTAAAATTCTTTCTCAGCTACTCAGTAGCCTCTGTGAGATTAGTAATACCATTTTGTTTTTGCTATCACTTATCAGTTGATATATTGCACTTGATTTAAAAATCAAAGTGTGTTTGGAGAGAGACCAGTCTTATTTCAAGAATGGCTCCTTTCTTCACTGCTGGCTTTAGACTTTGTAGTGGGAATTCAGACTCAAGGTGGTCATTCTTTCTCCTTGGTTTTTTTACTTCTTCTGTGAGTCTACAGAGAACTTTTGCTCCTCGAACTGGTTGTTTGGCTTTTTTGAACTTAATCACATACACACAGAAAAGGAGGAGGGGGTTGGTTTTTGCACCTCTTGCTGTTCTCCCTGGCGTGTTGTCACCAAGGATTTGCAGAGATGATGGCAGCTCTGTCATAAACAGCAAAGCTACCTCCTACTAATGTGAGCATGCATTGGTTAGGCTTCGGAGACTGATGTGTAACTTGGACTCCAGTCATATCTGGTTGTCAAGAGAAAGCTCTATCTGATTTCTGCGCCTGATCAGTCACTGACTGATATGACAGCCCATGTGTCTGAAGTGTTGAGCAGCAGGTAAGTGCTGACACTTTGATTGGTCAGGCCACAGTTTGGGGATTGACAGCAATGTCTGCAATGACATTGGAAGAGCAGCCAAGAATTTACTTTCAGTGGACAAATGGGATTAGTTACTATGTTTAGCTGACATTAAGCTATAAATTATCTGAAAGGTGGAAAGAGATTCCACTCAGAGTTCATGTAGAATTTCCATTTACTAATCTGGCTGCACTGAGTCTGCATATTTATAAGGGTCTTCCTTTACCATGTTGTATATGTTTTTGTTGGATGTTCTCGGTACTTAATTTGTTGCAACATTCAAAGAACCCAGTTAGAAATTAGGCCTGAGCATACCAGGTGCTGTGTAAAGTCATAAATTTAAGCCCCAAGAAGCTTACATTATATTACTCTTCTGAGAGCAGCCAAGCATTTGCTTAAAATTAGGCTGATGGGTATTTGTGTTTAGGGTTGTGGAGTTTCCATTTATTGATAATTTAGCTTTTAATGGCTGTTTCATCTAATTTTTCTGTCTTTGAAGTATTTGCAGCCACACATTTATTACAGTCATTCTTAGGTAGTTTTTCAGAGGTGGGAAACAGTTGGCCATGCTCAACTCTGAAGAGAAGGTGGATGTCCATTGGTGCTGTGTACACCACTCCAGTGTCCGATACCTGCTCATAAAAAATTCTTGTAAGCGCAGAGTCATTCTTTATCTGTTAATGAAATCACCAGGCTCAGAGTCCTCAGTTTGAGTTTTAGGGAGTTTTATTCCTAATAGTCAGCCTCCTTTCGCAGCAGAAGTTAGTCATTACTTAACTCTTCTTAGAGGAAGTATGTAAAGCAAGTCTAGCAGAGCTAACATCTAGGTATCACAAGAGCTTGCTTTCAGGGAGATGTTTGTCACAATCCCTAGAGGATGTCAGATTTCTTTGTCTGGTTATAAGTAGACTTTTGCCTTTTAGTCCACCTTTATGCAATTCACAAGTTTAGGGGTTTGTTTTTCTTGTCTAATAGGTTATATCTTATTTAAGTTACCTCAGACAACAAAATTTTAAAATTTTGTTGATTTTTCTGTGATTAGGTCTGACGGAAAATAGTGGGAAAATATTCTAGTCTCTGAAGAACAGGCAGTAAATATAAAATATTATTAGTTAGCTTTAATAAAAATATAAATAAAAATAAAATATTATTGTTAGCTTTAATAAAAAAGGTGTTTGTTAGTTGATTTCTACCCATTGCTGTTTGTGGCAGGAAGATGCTGAGTGTTTTGTTGTACTAAAATGTTATGAAAATTTTGCTTTAAGCTGTTGTATATAGCTGCTTGGTCAACTGTTTAGTAATTGTGCAGCCACAATTCCTGTTTGAAGTTGTCCTTAGGAGAAGGAATTCAGTGTATTGTTCTGCAAACTTTCACTGGCCTTTTATGTTGCAAAGGTTTTGTGGCTGAAAAGGGACAAGTTTTGTTGGTCACTGTCTTATAGCTGATGGATTTGGGGTGGCTGGAAAGATGTTTTTCTTTTACACTGCTCTCTTTTGTTGCAACTCTTTCTTTCTTGTCCTTTTTCATTTCATTTTTCAGTTTTAATTTCGTGTGTGCATTTTGAAGGATGCCCGTTGGTTTGAGTGAGGATCCTTGAGAGGTCTCATGGAGCAACTGAATAGGAGAGAAAGGAAAAGACACTGCCTGTGCTTACAGTGGACAGGTGGCACTTCCTCCACTCTATGTGTTTAATTTATCTGTGCTCATAGTACTGGTGAATAGTCTTCTAATAAACCAGTTTAAAAACTGGCGTGTTTCAGTGTGCAACGGTTGTAATTCTGTGTGTTGATGTACCAAATTTTAGAGAGATTTTTGATACATTTCTGACTAATGTGGTATTCAAAGTGGTCCAAATTGTTGAAAAAGATTGAAATTTTTCATTGAGTGCTTTTCAGTTATTGGTTATCTAAATCTTTACTGGTTCAGACAGAGTAGAAGTTAGAAATGACCAGCCTGTGTATGCCCTATATGTTTTTCCAGTGCAGAACCTGATGGTTAGATCTACAGACAGGTAAAATCTCAGAGCTTGGATATATGCATCTGCACAGGCTTAAAGCAGTATTTGCTTTCAAGTCTTATGCAAGGATTGCCATAAATAGAAGAATGGAAGGCTCAGATAATGGTTCACACTCTAGAGTTAGTTGCATGCAGATGTTAGTTGTATCAAGGGTTTTCAATACTTTATCTGGGTGACTTTGGTTTCTTGAAGCAGACTTCCTTTTCTGTATGAAATTCTTTGAATTGCTGTTATTTTTCTCATTTACTCATACGAATTGCCATCTATCATAGAAGATCCTAAAGTTATACTCTAGTCCATTAGCTGTTTAAGTTTTGTATCTGTGTTCCTTTCTTAGTTGCTGATGTCTTTTTTTTTTTTTTGGGAGGGAAGTTGATGTTGTTACATTTATTTTGCAAAACAGCAGTGAGAACCCTTCTCTATACGGCAGTGTTTCAACAGTGAGGTGAACCAGACTTCACCATCTTCCTTTGATGGTCTTGAACCTCCATTTTTAAAAAATTAGAAAAGGAAGACGCAGAGAACTGCAAGCCAGTCAGTCCCACCTCTGTGCCCAGCAAGATTATGGAGCAGATCCTCCTGGAAACTAAACTAAGGCACATGGGAAAAAAATCGATGTGATTGGTTACAGTATGGTGGTACTAAGGGCAAATTGTGCTTGGCAAATTTAGTGGTGTTCTAGAAGGGGGTTACAGTGTTAAGGATAAGGGAAGAGCAGCTGATGTCATCCACCTGTATATGTGCAAAGTGTTTGACACTGTCCCACACGATATCCTTGTCTCTTACCTGGAAAAACATGGATTTGATGGATGGACCACTCAGTGGATAAGGAATTGACTGGATGGTTGCACTCAAAGAGTTGTGGTCAGCAGCTCGCTGTCCAAATGGAGAGTGGAGACTGGTGACAGGTGGCTCAGTTGTCAGTGATAAAGTCCTCAGGGATTGGTATTGAGACTAGTGCTGTTTAACATTTTTGTTGGCAGTGTGGACGGTGGGGTCAAGTGCACCCTCGGCAAGTTTGTCAATGACACCAAACTCCGTGGTGTGGTCAACACACTGGAGGGGGAGGGATGCCCTCCAAAGGGACCTTGACAGATCTTGAGACCTGGGCTGATGTGAACCTTATGAAGTTCAACAAAGGCAAGTGCAAGGTCCTGCATCTGGATTGGGGCAATCCAAACACAAATATGGGCTGAGAGGAGAGTGGGTAGAGAGCAGCCCTGAGAAGGAGAAGGACTTGGGGTATTGGTTGATGGGAAGCTTGACATGGCCTGGAGAATGTGCACCTGCAGCCCAGAAAGCCAACTCTGTCCTGGGCTGCACCAAAAGCAGTGTGGCCAGCAGGCTCAGGGAGGAGATTCTGCCCCGCTACTCTGTGAGACACCACCTGGAGTGCTGCGTCCAGCTCTGGGGTCCCCAGCATAAGCAGCACATGGACCTGTTGGAGCAATTTAAAAAGGAGGCCATAAAGATGTTTAGAGGGCTGGAGCACCCCTCCTATGAAGACAGGCTGGGAGAGTTGGAGTTGTTCAGCCTGGAAAGGAGAAGACTCTGGGGAGACCTTACAGCACCTTCCCGTACCTAAAGGGGGGACTGCAAGAGAACTGGAGAGGGACTTTTGACAAAGGCATATAGCTGTAGGACAGGGGGGAATGGAAAGGAAGAAATTCTTCACTATGAGGATGGTGAGGCACTGGTACAAGTTGCCCAGAGAACTTGCAGATGCTCAGTCCCTGGAAGTGTTCAAGGTCAGGTTGGATGGGGCTGTGAGCAACCTGGTCTAGTTGAAGGAGTTCCTACCCATGGCAGAGGGGTTGGAACTAGACGATCTTTAAGGTCTTTTCCAACTCAAACGATTCTATGACTTTATTTTTTTCAAGCTCTAGTACTTGAGCAATACTGCATAAGAATAATCATGTATGCAAATGCAATCATTTTGTAAATGACTATTTAAAAGCGCTCTGAAATTTAAACCATTAGAGGTGTTGGAGGCAAGTATTTCCACTGAGTAAGATTTTCTCTGCGAACATTTTTCACTTAGACTAAGCCTTGTGAGTACTAGCTTGGGGCAGTAGATGAGACTTAATGTGTAAGTGGTAAATTAATGTTCCCTTTTGTCTCTCTCCTTAGGCATCCCTTGATGATTTTTTAAACTTTTTTTTATTATTGAATGGATAAAGGCTTCCCCATGCACTTCCAGTTTCACCCACTACCTCATGCTGGCAGTAAATAGTCTGCAAAAAATGTCATTTGCTGGTGGATTGTTTTTCTGTTTATTGGAGGTGACATGAGCAGTGGGGCAGCGGCAGAGAGGCCGTGTTGCCATTGCTAAATATACATCCCTGACAGTCTGATAATGGGTTCCAGGAAGTTCAGTGGAAAATTAAAACAAAGCAACATTTATAGCTGATTGAACTTGAAAAGCAGTTTTCATGTTGAATGGCAAATATGTGGACTTCAGCATTCCAGGAGACTGATGCAGCTCCACTGGATGGGCCTGACCTTGTGTTCAGAATGGACTGTGGACACAGCAGCAGGCAGAATGGCTTCATCTATAGAGAACTTCATGGGGAGGAAAAATTTGCTATCGTGCACAGAAATAGTTCTCACATACGCCTATATTTATACAGTGTCCACAGGTCTGAATAGCATCTTTCGTATGAGGGTTTTGCAGCCTGTTAGCACTACAAGAATGTCTGGTACTGGGACTGTCTTTGTCCCTGCCAAAGCACTAAAAATACCCTTCCATCTATCCTCTTTCTGAATCTGTAAGCAGAGTTTACTTTTATTGGTTTTGTAAAATATGGTGAAAGTTACAAATCATGTTCTCAACAGCAGTAAGTGGAGTTTGAGTTATAGAAGGCTCTATTTTCCATGTCTGCCTTTCTGCCTTTAAAAAGTACCCCTCCCCCCAAACCCTAGAAACCCAGAAAACAAATCAACTTAGAAGGTGTTTCATGCTTAATAATATTCAGGTATTTTTGAATTATGAAGACCAAACACTTCTGGAAATGAAACTTGCGAGAGAGAAGAAAACTAGTTTTTTTCTCACAACATTGTGTCAGCTAAGTTACCAGTTAGAGCTTTCACAGGTCAAGCAGCAAGCTGCAGGCTGAATGGCTGACTTCCACTGAAACCAGGCTGCTAAAAGTAAACTTGATGAAGAAAGCCTTCTTTAAGAGAATCAGAAATAAAATCTGTAAGTGAGCTACTACAGGTTTTGAGTATGTATTTTGAATTGGACTAGAAAAGATGACTAGTGACTTCCTCTTGGTCACAAGACTATACAGTTTACTACTTTGTTTCTTTTGGCTGCTACTCGGGGTTGCACATTCAGTATTAAGGGTGTGCATACATGAAAACATGTCAAGTGCTCTAGCCTCTTGCAGTGTTAGAAGTTTGGCAGATATTTCTTTGTTGTTGGACAAACCATAATGGTGTTCGTGGATGGCTTAAAATCTTCAGACTTTTTTGTTTTGCTGTTTTTAGTAATAATTTTGAATCACGAGATTTAGAGTTCAGTTTTGTGGAGTTTTAAGTATGAAACTCACTATGTGTCAAATTTTAAATCAGCCATTTTAGAGTTAAAAACATTTAAACATATATGTGGCTGTATTGTCTGTCTGGTTACTTGTCCGAAAAAAATACATTCAGTGGTCTGCCTATATGTGATATGTGGATTTGGAATATAAGATGTTTCATCCATTCCAAAATAGCTGACGACCACACAAAACCCTTCCTTGAGCATCTGAAACAGTTTTAGCTGCATGGCCTGTAGCATACCTTTACCTTTTAAAAGGTGCTTTGGGACTTCAGCTCTTTAATTGCTGAGGGCTAATGGAGTATAAAACCTGTGCACATTGCACCTCCTTAAATCTGGAATTTTCCTTCTTTGTCCTTTCCTTAAAAACAAACAACTCCTCAAACCAAACAAGAAAAACAGGTGTAAGAGTGTGAGCTGGACACTTCCTTGCTGCCAGATATTTCTCATGTGAAAAAACAGCAGATTGTTTACAAATACAGAAGATGTCAACGCCATCTCTGGTCTATTCTGCCTCTGGAAGGGTTGGACAGTGCACTTAATGGATCCCTTCCCTTCTGCTCAGCTGCACGTGATGCAACTCCACTTTGTCTGTTTGCTTGTGTTTAGTTGGTAAACTTGAATAAACTGGCACCATCACTTACATTTTACATCACACCCTGGCATCACTTACATTTGAGTGTAACACAAATCCAAGGCTTTTTCTCTGTCATGTTTAATGTAGTGATCTGATATATTTCCATCCGTTGTGAGCCACTTGCTTCCAAGTGGTTGTACTGTGTTCAGCTCTGTGCTGTATCTGCAGTGAGTTTGAGGCTGATGTTGTGCCTAGAGGACCTGCTGAGCTGTTAATAGCTTGTGACAGGCCTGTGCTCCAGTTTAAACTGATCTGTCTCTTTTTTTTAAGGGTCTAGAGTTTTTCAGTGAAGGCAGAAAATATTGCTGACTCAGGTCCCCCTTTTTCATCTGACGTTTTTACCAACTAGTATCCAGAACGCCGCTGTTTGACTGACTCTTACTTGTTCTGTGGCGTTCTAAATTAACTGTGAGCTGTAAGAGGCTACTCCTTTTTCAACACGTAACTGCATCTAAATCTGTAGTAGACCAAAACTGAACTTCTGGAATTTTATGCCAGTGATTGGGGTTTATATTCTTTAATATCAGTGAAGTCGAGGCCAAAACTCTTACATGGGATCTTTGCTGGGGCTATGGAGTGCAGGACTTTGTCAGAAAATCAGTTTGTATCAGTCCATTTTTATGCTTCACTTTAACATGAATTCTTTATAAATGGCTTTCTCTCCATTTTTAAGAACTCCTTCTGCTTGTAATGATTATTCTTGCCAAGAATAGAGCCATCAAATCTGTTGGAGTCTGGCATCCTTTTTAACCTCAGTGCAATGAGTTATCCTTCCAAATTCCCCTGCTGCTCTCATCCTCTGAACACAGCTCATTTTAGCTGTTAGTTCCACAAGCTCGTTTAAAATGAGTAATTTATTATGAGTAATGAGGTGTATGCTTTTAAGTGAAAGAAAACAAATCGTCTGCTGTGCAAGCCTTTCAAATTCCTGAGTGTGCTTGGAGGTGTGGGTTACAGGAGAAGCAGATAGCGAGTGAAAACAACTCTATGCTGGGCTCAGCTGCTCAAAGTATTTGTGGTGTTGTGTGTTTATTTATGAGCCTGTCTTTGCTGGGGATTCGCCGCCCTGTATCCTGGTAGAGAAGACTCACAGGCAGAATGAGGAAGCCCTCATTAATCTTCATGCTCTTGTTTAGAATTTCTTGTGCTGCCTGCTGCGGCTTCTGTTGGAGCGGGGACTGGCCTCTCGCAGTGAATTGAAATGGCTAAGATTAATATTAATCCCTTTAATACTGCAGCTCATGATATAGTCATTAGGTGACTTGGAACTAATCCTCCCCACCTAACTAGTGTGATTTATTAAATACACATGGAGGATTTAGTGTGAATACAGCTTGGTGGAATAGGCATCAAATAAATACCGCTGTGTATCTGTGTTAATGCTGGCAGATTGGGACACAATTGCAGGACAGGCTAGGAAGAAACAGGAGTGCAAGGGATACTTATCATACGGTTCAATGGAGTTTACCTTTTTTGGATTAGTAGAAATGATTTTTCTGGCTGGACACAGCATGTGCCAAGAGGTAACCACAGCCTAAATGAGGCTTAAAAACTAGAATTAATAGAGTGGGGGGAGCATGAATACATTTATATGCTGCACTCAGCAGCAGAAATTGCTCAGCTTCCTTGCTGTACTGTGAGGAGACAGCAGATTGTCTTCATTGTCTGCCTGATCCTCCCAATGCCAGTTAACATTCCCTCTGCAAACATTCAAGGTGTAGAATAGGGAGACAGTTAATTAATTAGTACTAAGCTAATGAGCATTAGCCTGCTATTTCAAAATAACAGAGGTTTCTGTTGCAACAGTTTGGAAAAATAGCTGGTCTTTTTTCCTTATGTGCATGATAGAACTCTCAGTGGAATTGTTTTTGATGGGCTATTTACTAGTTTTGATTAAGAAAGGATTGTTAAAGGCAACTGAGCAGAAAACAGTGGTCTGGGCAAATAGTGTCTGTGTATATAGGTCTGAAGGGATGACTTCCTGACCTAAGCGCTGGTGACATACCCATTTTGACATGGTAGGGAAGAGAGATCAAAGGTAAAGTTGATCCATTTCTAGATGCTGGAGGTAGAAGATTGTGAGAGTTTAGGAAGTGGTTTAAGTTCAGTCTAGTCAGTGACTATTAAAGCTGACAGGCTACAGGACACTGCATTGTGAGCAGCACAGGTTTCTCTGCTTATCCTCTAAGAAGCCTTTATGTGAGCTGAATTAGCCATGTAAGAGCTGGCAAGGAAAGGTTAAAATCTGTATGCAAAGATTTTAAGCTCTTTATGCCTATCATTTGCTCTTTGCACTTTAATTCTTTTTAGTTTAAACCACAAAATATGGAGCTTTTCTTGAGATTGCTTATTTTGAGATGCTTTCACTAGCTCACTCATGGAGAAAGGATGAAAATACAGACTCAACATGGCTGGACCAGTAGCTCTTAACAGGTTGGGGAGTAAACTGGGTTGTGGCCAGGTTATCCTTCCCAGAATGTGGTGCAAAGGGGCACGAATTATCCTTCCCAGAATGTGGTGCAGAGAGGCAGATTTTTTTAAACCAGAGTTGCAGGCTGAAGAGGCAGAGACAAGTGTGAGGGACAGAGCTTGCTGAGCTGTACCTGACACAAGTTCAGAAATTATTTATTAGTACGTTTTATTTTTCACTTAAATTTTCAGGAAAAGAAATGGGGTTCTATGTTTAAAGGCTGCTTGAACTGAAGAGGAATTATCTCTGTGGAAGGAGGACTTGCAGTTTGTCCTATTGACTTCCTCAGTATTAGTAAGAACAGAAGGTTGCATTTCAAGTTGAAATGCTTACCTAGGCAGAGATTTGGGAGATCCTGTTTAGGATCACACTAGTGTTTAACAGACGAGTTGTTCTGTGCAACAGGACAGATACTATTGACCAACTGTGAGCCAGCCTGTTGCTCCAAGTATCTGTCTGATACATTGCTCATGTTAACTGTATTTTTTCCAAGATTTTTTTTTGCTTCTTCCTGCTCCTGAGCTTTATTAACCAAACCTTTTTAACCAGCTATGCTGCTTCCACAACTCTTACATACTCTTATCTTTTTTTTTTTTAAAGAAGTCTGTACCTGTCATTTCTGCCCTATTTGGAAGACTTCTGCTTTTGAATTGAATTTTCTTTGAGACATAACCCAATTCAGATCAGACTGAGATCTGTGTTGCTAGGTTGTTAGCCTTTAAAAGGGGACATAGGACACCTCATCATTTTTTTCCTTACATTTTGCCACTTGGGATCCGAGTATGAGGTTGTCTGATGCTTCAAGTGTGATTCGTGTTGTTTTGAACCATGTAATAGAAAGCCAGCGATGTTTAATTATGATGGTAGCAAATAATATTTTAGTGAGATGAGTTTAAATATCTGGCCTGTTTCGAAGAGGGGACGGGACTCTGCTTGCCTGTTCAGTTGTCTTTATCAGTCAGTGTGGGAATACAGCTGTGACTTCTCATAAGGGATGCAAGGTCATGCACTAACTCTTCAGAGACCATATACAGTTTCTGATAGAATAAATCTGGTTGTAGCTAAGGAAATTCAAAGTATGCTAAATATGAAGCTTGCTGAAATGCATGTTTTGATCTTGTACATTTGGGGGTTTTAGTTATAGATTGTCATTGGTTCTGAAATAACATTGTCTGATACAAAATTACAAGATTGTCAAAATAATTGTTGTCTTGTTAATGATTTATCAAATAAATTTATGTTGCTGCATTTTATCTAGATTTTGGATTTTACTGAGTAATAGTAACAGATTCCTAACATTCATGTATTTTCCTCTGTGACTGTGAAGTACTCTCATCCCAAGCCCCCCCCACCCCAGCACTGCTACAGTTCTTCAGTGGCTATAAGAGGACAGAGCAAAAAATTAGTTTTAAAGGCAGTGAAATTCCAGACTGTCAGAGGATGCGTAGATCCTCCTATGAGTCTCATGTCTTCTGGGTTGCTGAGTTGATTGTTACTCCCAAAACATACTAGAAAGCTAAGAAACTCTAGGACTTACTTGAAATTAAAATTTTAATGTAGAGCAGAACAAGATATAGTTTTCTTCTAAAAAAGCTAGTAATGATGAGACAGGGAGGTTTTTCTGTTAGTTTATCTGGTGGTTCTTCATACTCTAGTCAAATTATTATTGAATTTAAACAGACTGCAGTTGTTATTTCTGTTTTTCTGTGAAAATTACTTTGCTTTATCCTCGTTGCTTGCTATCCAAATAGTTCACATTTGTATATGCTGATGTTTGGTCAGTGGCTGTGAGAGCTGTTTAGGATACAGTGAGGAAGAAGAATTGGGGGTTTTTGTGTGTGGAAGGGAGCATTGACTATGCAATGGGTAACAGCACGTCATAGTGACTGTTAGTACAGTTAGAGCAGGTGTAACTCAGCTGAATCCTGTTAGAATGCAATCATACATTAATTTGTATAGTAACAAGTAAAATGTAAAGGATCTGATATTTTGTCAATGCTTCCCACCGATGACTTTCTAAAGCAAATAAATGCCTGTAAATTCAGTTAATAAATGATGCGTAGTGTTTTGACTAAAAGTATTTAGAATTAAAAAGAAATCTAAAAATACAATTTTTTGTTTTGTTTTAAAAGTCAGAAGAACTTGGCTTATTTATAATCAAGGCAGCTGCTTGCACTTTCATGGAGAACCAGAAAATAAAAGGGACTTCTTCCTACAAGGTCCCAGAAGGTAATCGTTACTGAGGGAGGAAATTGTTAAGGTGGTTTAGATAATTAAGACAAGTTGCATTTTCTCTTTTCTAAGAGTTCCATTTAGTGCCTGAAATTCCTGAAATTAAATAGCACCATAGCCCAAATCGAACATAGATCAGGAACTTTCCCTGATGGCATAGTTAATAATAAATATTGATGTCTTGAACTGTAGTTTCTAGTATCTTCTGAAGTCTGTCTTGCTAAGTGGCCACAGTGATCATCATTCACACATGTAAGTGAAAGAATGAAGACTGCACTCTGATATGTTTTCAAGTAATTTCTCCCCTCCCCTGCATGTTATATGAGGTACCTTAAAATGAACAGCTAAATAAGCTCTTCAGTCTGTGTCTGGTTTTGATGGCCTCCAGCATTGGAAGCCATGAGTAAAACCTTAAAGTCATGAGAACTTTGATAGTTAATTTTAGAGTTATTTAAAGTAGTTTGATGGCATCATTGAAGTTTCATTTTTTCAAGTGGGCCTCTAAATCTAAAGGATAGAAATAATTAGCAGAAAACTAAGCCCCTGGTAATCGCTGGATTCTCACTGTGTCTGTAGAATTGCAAGAATAGCAGAATGGCTGAGGCTGGAAGGGACCTCCAGTCGTCTTCTGGTCCAAGTGGCCTGCTTAAGCAGGGCTGCCCAGGGCTGGTGGCTCAGGATTATGTCCAGGCAGCTTTTTACTATCTCCAGGGATGGGGACTGCACATCAAGATACTTTGAGTTATTGGAAGCTACCCACCCACACCCCTGAATCTGAACTTGTTCCGCTGTGTCGTGTTGGCACTAGTGGTCTTTTAAGTAGTTTGTTTTTCATGGTGTATGGGAACAGTTTTGGGTTTTTTTTAAGAAATCTTTTTATCAGTTTCTTAGCCAATATCTAACAACATTCAGTGAAATGTAGGTGGCCCTCCTCTCTGAGGCAGGAAGGAATGTAACATAAGGGTCTGTAGGGTCTAACTGCTGTTCTGTAATCTGTGAAATTTAAAAATTAGGTGCAAGTATATATTGCTCTAGTGATAGTTGGGACAGGAAGTACAAGTCACTGTCAGTATATTTAAAAGAATATAAATGGATGCCTTATTGCCATTCAGCCTAAGAAAATAAGCTCACAAAGTATTTTATTTTCACATGATACGACTTAGGGATGAATCATGGCTGTTTTACTTGGAGTCTTGGTTAATTTCATTGGAAGAAGACACTGGAGAAAGATGGATTTAGGGTTTTTTTTGTTGTTTTGTGGGGATTTTTGTTTGTTTCTTTTGTTTTGTTTTTTTTGTTTTGTTTTAAAATTGGTGTGTTCATTAATGAAGACAACTTGGAGTGTGAAAGTAGGTACTTAAGGTCAGATGGGACATTTGTTAAGTAGCCATGGTGAGAGCAAGTGATCAATACCTTGCTTTGAGGGTCTTGTAACCTTTTAAATTTTAGTTTATGCAGTGAAATGGATAGAGAGTGATTTACTGTAATCTACTAACCCTTCATTTGCTAGTTCCTGTCAAGGAGGGATGGCTACAAAACAGTCCTTATGTATTTGAACAGAACTTTGTAGGCATTTAGGAAATAAAGGCAATAAACCAGATAAAGACTAGTATAGTTAATCAAGGTCTTCCCTACCTGCCGCCTTCTTGAATATGGATGCATTATAATCCCCTTGAAAAGGGCAGAGCAGAAGTTTTCTGTCCCTACCCAGAATAGTGTTGGGCATCTTGGAGATGACAGTAATCATATGTCTCCTTCTGCTTTAGATATTTTGTCTGCCAGCTTTCTGCTTCTCCCTGTGTAGTTTGGTGAAAAATGCTTTGAGGAGAAGGAAGTGTTCTTCTGTATTTGATCTATTGCTATTTACTAATTATCTAGGGACAGTAAGTATGAGTGCTAGCCTCTCTGTGCCTTTTTGTATTGGTAACCCCTCTTGAGGTCTCTCAGCTCAGTGAAGATACATCTTTTTTTTTCTCCTTTTTTTAAAGGCTTTCCTGCCATTCTGTAATGGAACAGTCTTTGGTGAGTGGGACCTCGTAGCGGTCTTCTACTACCTAAAGAAGGATCACAAAAAAGACAGAGTCACTTATATGGGCCAGGAGATCCATAGTCATGAATATGGATTAATTCCAATTGTACTTAGGGTGAAAAATCTTGTGAGAGAGAATTAAATACTTGGACAAGGGAAGAGAGAGTGGAATCTCCGTCCATGGAGATTTTTAAAGTTTGACTAAACAAGGCCTTGAAGCAACCTGTTAGAACTCCAGAGCAGTCTTTGAATGAGCAGGTGGTTGAAGTAGGTGACCTCCAGAGAACTCTTCCAATCCAAACCTTTCTATGGTTATGTGCTGGTTATCTTAGTAATCCTTAATCTCCACTTTGTGTTTGTGGCTGATCAGACAAATGCTGCCTGTTTGTTTGAAACGTAGTCAGCTGATCTTTAAAGTGCACATACTCTTCCCTGTTCACTCTGTACAGTTGCTCTTTTTATGTACCTTGGATGGCACAGATGTCTTGAGTGTCAACTCAGGTAACTTCCATGCTGACACAGTTAGTCTTAAGCACCAGAATTATCTGTCAGATAATAGGCTTGGCTTTCCAGGATGTTGTAAAAAATGTGGGAGCAGGAAATGGAAGGACTATTTCCTTCCATTTTCCCCAGCACCTCTTCTCTGCTTGAAATGTGAAGTGAGTCTGAAGGATTCTGCTGGTCCCTTGAGCATGTCACTATCCATTTGAAGGAACCTAGCAGGTGAAGCTAATATATAAGGAGCATTTCATTTTCTTCTGCTCTCTCAAGTGCACACAGTTGTGGATGTTTGTACTTAACAGAACCAGTGTGAAATTTAGTCACAGCCACAGCATGTGTTCTGATTTTCCAGGGAAACTTTCTCCCATCTGTGGGTTAACCCTTTCTCCACTCTTCTTTCTGCCTCTCCAGCTTTTGGGAAGTTTCAGTGAGCAGTTGCTGTGGCCAAGGAAGCCTTGAGAGCTGGAAGAAGAATTAGTTCTCAGTGGTTGTATTGGGGAAGGAAATAAAATTAGTAAGAATGGGTGTTGATGGGATGTGTGTAGAAGATTTTATTTTGGAGTTTTTTAATTTCTTTAAAACAATTGAAACAACTGTATTTTTGCACCCCTCCGTTTTTGTCCTATGCTATGACAAAAGTAAACTGAAGTTACACTGCTGCCAGCAGTCTGAAGCTGCAGCTTACCTAGTGTGAGTGCTGCCATACTGTTGTGAAGGTTCTGACCGCAGTAAAGATGCATTCATTTTAGGAGTTTTGCTATTCTAACTCATAGGCTTAAATTGGATTCTTAATGGAGGTGGTACAGATGCTGTATTGACCAGGACTAAAGGGAGTACCTTTTTTTCGTTTTCCTTTTTTTTTTTTTCCTTTCTTTCAAGCAGACATGCTGAGAGTGAGAGCATTTCCTCTTTGTGGAAGGAATCTGCTTGCAAGTATATTGTTACAGTTTTGCAACAACTTCTTGAAGCCTGTTATACTGAAATATAAATCTGTTTGACATTCTTTCTCTGCACTGTTTTTTATTTGGAATTATATTTTGAGTTATCTGTGTGTTCTGTAAAAGAAGGGAAAACTTCCTGTCAGCAGGAATGTATATTTCTAGATTTTAAATCCTAATGTTATTGTGGTAAACAACGGTCTGTAATGTCTAGTAATAAAGTGATTCCAAATAATAGATCAGTGCTGAGTCATATTTTACCATTCTTTGAAAGACCGTTGACACAAGTGTGGAAAGTAATGCCAGCTCAGCATTGCCCACAGTAACCATCAGGAGGCAGACAGAGGGGGAATAAGGTACTGGGTTGGAGAGGACATGGTACTTTGTAGCACACTGTCTTCAGCTGCTCTTTCTCTTTGGCCGTATTAAGTTATGTTGTGGCTTCCTTTGCCCGCTGCTGCTCTTTTCACTCATTTCTCTATTTGGATTCTTTTTGTGCTGAGATTCAGTCGTTCACAGAGCAGCAAAATGACATCTCCAGACTGCCTGCTGCCAGATCACAGCAGTTTCAATTGGAAACTTAAAAGCCGAAGCAGGTGCTGGAAACTCTATTCTCCCTTTGCTCTGGTTCACTGAGTGTCAGCCTTCAGCTGAGGAATGGCGAAGGGAGGAGAACTGATTTTGTAACTAAAATCTTGGACTGATTAATATTTGCATTTCTTCAAATAGTAGTGTGAAAGCTCCATAAATTAAATCTGAACTTAGTAGACCTTCAGGTGGTTGCAGTGTGACTTGTTTTAGATCTGAAGTTACTACTCTGGGCCAAGGTGCTGTTTGTTTGTTGACATTAATATCTGCAGCAGATGTAATATCTTTTTAAGAGACCACAGGAACAACGTGCTCTATTTCTGCTAGTTTTCTTAAAGTTTCCAAATTTGGTAAACTATGGAGGGTTTGGCTTGGAATTTTTTTGTTTGTGTTTTGGTTTGATTTTTTCTTTTCCAGTTCAGTTACAGCCCGAGTCTGCAGCTTCTGTTTAGAAAACCGATTCAGAAAATCGAGAATGTTTTCTAGATATAGTTCTGGAGTGACCTTCTGCTTGATATTTATCGATTACTGCTACCAATCAATAGATGATCTGGGAAGAGAAACTCTCTTCACTCAGTGGAGGTTAGAGTGCCTACATGTACAATAACAGAGGGGGTTTTTTGTTCCTGGTAAGCACAAGTCAGAATTTAAATAAATTTTAAGTAGGAAGAGACCGCTGGAGTTCATATACTCTGCTGAATGCAGGACCGACTTCAAAGTGAGATCATGTGCAGGGTTAAAGCCTGCTGAATTCTAACTGTTTCCAGTGACAGAGCTTCTACAGCTTCTCTACAGCTGATTAGGAGTTGTCTGAGGAATGATTTTGGTAATGCCGAATGGGCATCAGAGATTAGAGTATTTTGAAAGGTTTATTTTCAGACAGTGCTTACTTATTAGCCTTAGGTTTTTAGAAAACTAATTGAGATGTTATACAATCAAATAATTTTTGTAGAAGCCGAAAAGTCTCATGTCTCAGTGGTCTGGAACAGAACTTACGTGTAGGTGTTTTCAGGGCAAATACTACCTTGTGCATCATTTTCATGTGTTATTGGAAGCAGTGAAAGAGTTAAAATGAACCATCATCTGGATGTTTTTACCCACCCTTAATAGGAATAACTTTTGTCTCTGTTCATCACTGATCCTCTTCTGTTGCTTCCTTTTTTCTTCTTTTTTCTCTTTTTTTTTTGGGTTAAAAACATTCTTTTTAATTCAGTGTGATAAAACATCCGTTATTTGTAAGTTGATTGAGCATAAACTATTTCATTATAAAATGGTCATCCATCACTGGAAGCTGGGGGCTGCAAAAAACATTAACTGTGCACTTTTGGCTGGAATGCTGCTTCTCCAGAATAATGCCGCTTCTGTGTAAAGTATGCAGCATAAAAAAATCGACTGTTCAGGAAAACAGGTGCTTGCCTTGCTCTCCCAGGGCTTTGGGATTTCATCCCAAGTTTTTGGAAGGGCCCTCGAAGTCCTTCTGTTACCTAGAGTCACTTTCTGGTTTTAAGCACTGGTCTCAAAGCTGAAAATGTTGCTGTGTGTTGAGTGGTTTCATTCTGACAAGGTTGTGAGAATTTACTAGCAGTTTAACTTCTGCTCTTTAGAAAAAGATGTATATTTTCTTCCCCTCATTCCTTAGCTCTTCTGAAAATTAGGTAGCTTGTTTTTTAATTAAGTTTCTTAACACTGACGCCCCAAAAGTGAGTGGCCAAGCACTGCCAAGTTTTTTCTCCAGTTTGTCCCTATAAATTTCCTTGATATTTCACAAGGTCAGCTGCTGTTTTTCTATGTGCTAAACTGTAAAGATCATTTTGATTTTAACTTGTGTTATACAGTGCTTGTCATATTTCCCTAACGTAAATATCAACTTGTAAAACAGCTGTTTTGACTAAGAGTCTTAGTTAACTTGTGATTTTGGGAGGATAGGGCAGGAAGCTTTTATTGGATTGCTATTGCTTTTTGGAGCTGCTTTTTTGGATAATATTTCTAGGTAATCTAATAACACAGCACTTAAGGCCAAATATGTTCTCTTTTCATATGGGGAGTTGAAGCAGAGATGAAGTGACTTGCCCAAGAGCATGAAGGGGAGATGAGTGGCAGAGGCTGAGTAGACTGTCCGTGACCAAGGACCTTGATGGTCAGTTTATTTGTATACGTGCCTACATCCTGTCAGAGCAAATTCTGTAGGTCTAGGCTTGAAAATCAAAAGGAAGTTCTTCTGTCTTTGGCTTGTTGCCAAGAATTGGCAGCAGGTGCTGTTGAAGTATAATGGTTCTATCCCAGAGGCCGTTGCAGCAGAAATGCTAGGGGTGAGAGGTTAAAGCAGAGTTGTGTCCGCTGACCTGTTCAGTGTGTGTTGTGTATTCCAGTTGGAGAGCCAGGCTGTGTTGTGCCCTAGGGGAAGACGAAGGATTGAAGAAGCCTGCCTAAGTGTGTGAACTGCGGGCTGGCTTGAACAAACAGCCGTGTTTGTCTGAGCGAGCTGATGTTCTGCGCTGTGCTGTCGCTTTTACATCAGTCTTGCTGGGCAGCATGTAGTCAGTGATGGCCTATATCAGGATCACTCAGCTGAACTTCTGAACCCCTCAGAAGTGGTTTCTTCTGTTATGGGCATGTACTAGATCAAAACCATTAGTAACAGACTAAGATAGATCTATTTGACACTTTCTTAGAGACTGTAACCAGTATTCTATTTCTTCACATACATTTTAAGCCATTTTGATTCTTCACAGACATTTTATTGTTTTACAGCTGATACGTGGCTCCAGAGCATGGAAAAAAATGTATTTAATGGAGTTGGGGACTGATATAATATTGTTTCCATGTCTTAAGATACATCCTACTTGGTGATCGCTGGAGTTGAATAGCATTCACAGATCTCTTCAGATGCAAAAACTGTAACAAAAAAAAAAACAAAACCAGAAGTGTTAAAACTCAGAATTCTGCTTCTTTTCACGTATCATCAGGACCTTGTATCAGTGGATTGCTCTAGCACATTGCAGTATGCAGAAATTAATTTCTTTCCCCAGTCCTTTTGCAAGAACATAATGCTCACTTGTCATCATTCTAGGAATCGAGCTGCCTTTTAATGCAGGCAGCATTAAATTTTTGAGGTATGTGTGTGCATGGATTACTGATTGCTTCAATTATTTCTGTGAGGGAAAAAAAAGTTGCTTAATGTTTTTACTATTTGAATGTCTTAAGATAATGGTTGGTTGGCTTCCAGCAGGCTGGGCTCTTCTTCCTTTTGCTTCTGTTCCACTTCTCTAGGTTTGAAACTAATATCCCCATGATGTTTTGCATCCTGCTGTCCTCAGGTCTCCCGTTTTGATCTGTGGTAACCTGGTGTGTGGGTTCTTGAGCTCTGGGCCGTTGTATTTTGCCGTTAGCACCTGGGAAGTTTACTTTCTGATAATATGGCGAAGCAC
Source organism: Rhagologus leucostigma (assembly GCA_013397725.1). Lineage (NCBI taxonomy): Eukaryota > Metazoa > Chordata > Aves > Passeriformes > Rhagologus > Rhagologus leucostigma. The sequence continues at coordinate 2,302,825 of VZTD01003771.1, forward strand.
AATGTCTCCTAGATTAGTTCAGGTTGAATAGAAGAATTTGTGTAAATCATAACAGCAAGGTACATTAAACCTTTGAGAGATTTTTGTCATTAAAAGATTATTTCCTCTTGGGTCATCAGGCTTTTCTTAATTTCATTCTTTGGATTTTGTCTGTCTCACTGATGCATTTTTGATTCTCTGGCAACGCAAGAAATGTCTTGGCTTGTTTGGAATTTGTTGTTCTTCAATTTCCTTTTAATTTTTCCCCTTGGCACTCATGGGCTTCCCTTGAGGAAAGGGTAAACAGAATGGAGTAACATCCAGACAGCTAATTGATGATAAAACTGTAATCTTTTTCTCCAACCTCCTAGAAATAGTGAAGCTTTCCTTTTCACAACATGGTGAATTTGCAGTGAGAGCTCTATTCATAGCATGGTAGGCACACAAAGCTGTGGAGAATTACTGTGCTTTAAAATATCAGGGAAGGAGTTTTAATTTCTCCTGGGCTTTTAAATTGCCTACTACTTAGCTTGGGCCTGGTACCGTGCAAGATGTGTAAAATATCATAGTGAAGCAAGTCCAGTGACTGAATAGGGTTCTGTAGAGTGTCACAATCTAATTGCTCTTTCTTCAACATGTGCCAATTTCTTTTAGAGAGGAAAAAGAGTGCTTAAACTTGACATACATCAAACTTGTGCTGTCAGTAAGATGAACGGCTGAGTCCATCCTCTGGACTTGGCAGTGTGCAATTCCCCACAGGTTTCATTTAGCCTAGTCCGTCTTGTTAGAGTGGCCACGCTCTCTTCCTCGTATTAGGAGGGAACCTTGGGAAACCTGGCTCTAATTCACAGCCGCAGAAAGATCAATAACTATCAGCATTTGGTCAAGGGCAGATGAATTTGTCATGGGATGGCTGCTTTTTGATTGGGTTTATTTTGGTTTAGTAATTTCATTTAGAGTTGAATGTCACTGGCTTGGAGGAGTGCCTGTGGGTTCTGAACTTCAGACCTGGTGCAGGTTCATCACAAGAACTGGCTGTTATCCTATGCATGGTGATTTTCTGCAAGAATCTTTTGAAACAGTTTCATCTGGTTCTAAACAGAGGCAAAAGGTGAAGTGGACCTGCATTTTACTTGCCTGTTTTTAATGGGATGGTTTTGTTTTGTTGGAGTTTTTAAGAGTGGATGTTAAGCTTCAATTACCTGTGAAACTTGTAAGCAGTTTAGCTTACTCAAGAACTTTGTCCTTGCAGCTGTATGAGAAGGGTGATTTTTTTCTCCCCTGTAAGTTGTTCAGAGCTTCAGGCTAAGTAACTTCCACCCGTGGGAGAAAAATGCTTCAAAAAAGGGTAAAATCTCAAATCGGTTTTTTTAGAGTTATTGGGGAGTTCAGTTTTCTGGAGTAGAATTAAGTGCCATTACAATTGGCATTAACAGGTTAGAGCTTGTTTCTGTTTGTAAAAGCCCCAAAACTAGTGGTATATTCCAAAACCTATCAGAGGCTTAGATCAGCTGTATTACCCCATCTCGTTTCCCTTAGAGCAATCAGCCTTCGTGTAAGGGAGATTAAAAAACTATTTAAGCAGTTCTGAATTTGCTTATTTCTATCACATGTAAATAATCTTACTGTGAGATGTGCTAGCAAAATCAAGTGGTGCTCTAATACTTCCTCTACTGTGATGTAGGTTTTCATGAAAACAAGGATGGATTAGCATTGAAATTAGCCTTACTACTCTTCACATGGCAAAAGACACACTCATGAGAGACCAGTTTGGAGATGGGAGGCTTTTACTATATAGTTACTTGATTTTTTGCCTTTCATCAGAATTAGTCATGTCCTTTCAAAGGTGTTTAGGTCACAGGATGAGAGGAAATAGTCTGGGATTTGTAGCAAGGTCTACTCCTGATGACTTTCAACCTTACTGTGCTAAATTACCCCTCAGTTCACTTCAAGAACTGTTCTTATTTTGAAGCAGAGTCTTTTGATTATAACCTCTGACCAGTACATGTCAACCATAGCTCAGAAAAAAGTTTGTCAAGATGCAATTATGCCCATCTCTGCTGTCTCCTTGGTGCTAAGAAATAAAGGCAGAATTAAACAACTTCAACTTTTGAAATAACCTTTTATCCAGATACTCAGCAGTCTTCATGACTGGCATTAAAAATTCAAGGTGGAGCTAGTCATGTCTGTGGTTTTAAGTACATCCGAATAGAAACCATGGAAGTTTGCCTCCTGTGTAGCTCCATACCTTTGTTGATGGCATTTGCTTTCCTTGTGATTGAAGTGAGTATCTTCTGCTTCTTGTAATACCACTCTAGAACGGAATACTACAGCTGGGTGAAAAGTACTTAAAGTAACAGTGGAGACACAGCTGGAGTTTACAGCGTAGTTTTGGCTGAAGATACTCTAGCAAATACCTGCTTATGAAAAAATGCCCAGGAATTTTTAATCGTCAGTCAGAACAGCTGAATTTGAAGCATAGCATCAGATGAAACTCCTGATAACTAATGGCTCACACTGGTGGCATTGTCACTGCTTCTGCTTCACCGGTAGATGTAACTAATTCTATAGAAGGCAGTACTTTAGTTGAGTTTATGCTGCCCTAACCAAAGGATGTGAAGAGTCAAATGTTCAGTATGCATTCTGTCATGCTTCCCCAAAATAAAAATCTCAGTTCTGAAGGGTGCTTGAGATCTTGGCAGTATGGAACAATAATTTGTTAAAGTCATGTTTAATGAAAAGGAGATAAACACATGAAGCTGGAGTGTGACAAATGAAAGCATTTGTGCCATTGTAATGAAATTAGGCAAACAGAACAGGCTTGACAGCTCTGGGTTCCCCTTGTCAAACTGCATTTGTAATTCCAGCTTTGCATTCGTGTGTGGCTGGGAATGGCACTGTTTCCCTCTTGATTTGGTGGGCTGGGGCCCCTGAATGACCACTTTAATTCATAGGGCATTAGCTTTGAAGAGTATATTTTACAGACATCTTTTGAAAAGGATTGCAGTTAATTCACACTTCTCCTTCATTGGTTTGAATATCCTTGATTTTCAGCCTGTGTTTATTTTTATTGTATGCAAAGCTTTTGATATCACTTACTATAGTGAAGTATTGATTTCAGAGATGCACAAAGCTTGTTCCACACATCGCCACGGTATGTATATTGTGTTGTGCGATCCCACAATATTTATGTGTTCTGGAAACTAGGATGTAAGCTTCTGGCTCCTCAGCTTCTCCCTAGCTGGCAGAATCCTGTTTTCTTTATCTATTAAGAGCTTAGATTAGGATAAGACAATGATATTTTGGGGAACCCGGAGAGAATATCCGGTGGCTTTTGATGACCTCTTGTTTATGAAGTTTAGTGGACATTGCCATTATTATTTTCAGGAAGGAGAACTAGAGCTTTCTCTCGTAACGCTAGCTGCCGAGTCAGACTATATAGGTGGCAATCTGTTCTCCTTTCACATCAGAACATCTCTACAGTATGCTACACATTGCACTGTGTTGCAAGGGCTGGTCTAGAACTTGCAAGAAAAACAAGATGAAAACAACAACTAAGACCTCCTTTTAGGAGAGAGATGGCAGAGGATTCTTTTCACTTGAAACACTGTACCAGGTCTGTGCAGAGCACAACATATGCTCAGGAACAAATGAGTCTGGATCATCTATAGCGTAGCTTTTTTACGCTTGTTATCCAACATTATTTGGCCATTATTGATCTGGGGTTAAATGTCAGAGTTGGAGTAAACTTGCTAGCTAGAAGTCAGGGCATGTCTTTCAGTTCAGGTGCAGAGTGGCATGTGTTCCAGTCAGTCTGGAGAATTTGTTTTTGGAGTGGTGAAAAACATGATCCTCCTCTGTTTATCAGCTGTAGAGCTGCTGTTGTTGCAGTTTTGCCAGGGCACCTAGAACCAGTACGCATATACTGTTCTGTGCCTGTTATCTAGGGACTCTATGTAAAGCAAATTCAAGCACTGCAAATTGTTAGAGGAACAAGTTATTATAGTTCTGTTTGCTAGATTTGTTACCCTCTAAATTAAACAGCTGATAATCACAGGACTAACTCAAAAGAATTTCTCCTTTCCCTGCAGTCCTGCATTTTGACCTGGCTGAGATTAAGCCAGTACTTATTTCAGCGGGTAAAATGTTTATGAAAATCCAAAAAGGGTGACCACTCCATAATTTTAGACGGTTTTAAAGGGCAAGTACAATTTTGTCCTTTTTCCTTGTAACTTATTCAGTCTAACTTGCTGATCCAGACTGCAGGGGCTTCTCATCCTTTGAGTGAAAAGACAAAATGTTTTGGTGTTTGTTGGGCGAACTGAGAATAAATTGCATATCACGTAGGCCAGAATGTCAGTGTTTGCAGAAAGTGGTTTTGATGATGACCCAGGAAGCACTTGCTGATACCTTGATTTTCTGTGGCATAAACGGATTGAGCCCCAAGGCAAGAATCCTGAAAAGCTGGATTTCTGCTCTATTACAGTGTTGTCTTTGTCTTTTTCTCACCTTAAGAAAAGAGAATGCCTGTTCATCGTACAGCTCACTTTATAAGCAGGGAACGTAATAGCGCGTGCTCAAAGCATTGCTCTTGTCTGAGCTTGTCTGCACTGCAGAGGTGCACGGGATACAACTGAGACAGCCTTTCTGAAGGCTCGGCGTCAAAGGCCAACAGCTGCTGCATAAGAGGAGTCCAGGTCATGTGGTTTGGGTTGCAGTTGCCTGTCCTCGGGACAAATGATGTTGAAATAACTTGTCATAAACAATTTTTTCTTGTTCATTTACTCTGATTCGGAACGCATAGCCGATCCTGATAAGAGTCATTCAGGAGTGAAGAGTTGAACTGCCAGAGAAAGCAGCTTATGTGAGCGTTTTAGATCAGGAATGTGCCAACAGTGTGCTAACAATAAGAAAACTCTTCCGAGGGGGACCTGCTCCCGTACTTCAGGAGAAAGGGAGCGCCGGAGGTCTGATGCAGTTTGTTTGCTGAAGTGCCAGAACGGCAGGATGGGATTGCTGAAATGGGAGTTAGGTGCTTAAACATGAATTAGTTGTTTAAATATCTTTATAGACATGTGTGTCTAAGTGCAAATAATCCATAGGAAGAATGAAGGAAAGCACTGTGGTCTCAAAGGAATTCTGTCCTCATTAAAATTGCCACCTTGAAGAGTTGGCTTTCTGATACGTTACTTAAGATACTCTTTCCCTTCTTCTCAATTTCCGTGCACTGCTTTAGGCTAGCTGAGCATTTCTGAGTGTTGCGCTGATGCTGATCTCTGCTTGCTTCTCTGAAATTTCGTTGAATGGACCTGTACGAGAAGAATGGGAAGTGCTTTCCAGCTGGTCCCCAAAGCAGACCAGACTCTTAATTTAAGACTAAGTCATGTTTTAATATAATTTTTCCCTGGCTTTGAGTAGGTTTTAAAGGAAGGCTGCTTGAAGGAGTCCCTTGTGAAATTTTGTTCTCTTCATGGATACTTATTCGGTTTTTCCTCTTGTAATACCCTTGGCTGAAGTCATACTTGCAGGTTTGGTGGGTTTTTGGGTGGGTTTTTTGTTTGGTTGTTTTTGGTTTGGGTTTTTTGTTTCTGGTTAATTAAGCAGAGAACCATCCTGAGAAATGTCTCTTGCTAGAGAATATACTTGGAGAAACATCTGTATCGGCAGTTCTCAATTCTCTCACTGGTTACAGTTACCTCACTTGTAGTGCCTGAACCTGAATCTGGCAGAACAAGAACCAGAGTTGAAAATTCAGAGCTACTTTTTTTTTGGAATGTTGTTATAAACACCAAGTATGTACTTCCGAACATTTACTATGTACCTTATATAGCCTTTGTTTTGTCACGAGGAATTATTAAAGTAATAATTGATTTTCCTACATTTTCTGAGGTTCCTAGATATTTTCAGAAGAGCACAGTATCACTTTTACAGTTAGGTAGTGGCAGGACTTCCTGTAGTGTCTCTTTTGTGAAGTTTTAACTTTTTGGGGAGAACAATACCCTCTTAAAGTCTATGGTCCCACTTACCAAAGTACTGTGGAGAGAGTGCTATTCATGTCCTTCTGTTCTGTGCTCTAGATCAAACCTGAGCTGTAGTAGAAAAGCTGGTGTGGAGTGCACCTTGCAGTTGTAGCTATTGTTCCGAAAGGGCTGGCAGGTTTGTTCTGGACACTGCCACATTTGGTGTACAAGGCTAAGAAAACCTGTTGAGGAAGGAGCTTCTGAACTAACTTCACTGAGCTCAACAGGACTGAGTTAAAAGAAGAGGTTGTATGTTTGTTTTACTAGCTTGTTTGCAAAATTGTCACTGGGTTAAAAACTTCCAGGTAGCTTTAGTGCCACTTTCAGATGCTGAACCTTCTTGAGCCCATAAAAGTAATCTGTTTCCAGACAGGATACAGCAAGAATAGCTACAATACGAGTGTTTTTCTGTGCTCCCAAACTTCCCATTGAACCAAAGGACCAGTACCAAGATTAAGTTCTGCTTTGAAAAGGGAGTTGGTGACCCTTGTAAGTCCTCAGTGCCTGCAAATGCTTCTGGTAAGAGCTCATTGTAGTTATCAAGTGAATACTCCTCAGGTGCAAGCAATGAGAAGTGTGATTGGTGTTTCACTGACATTTAGATCTTTCAGACAGTAGTCCTTTAGTGGGTAAGTCCTGCACTAAAAATGCTCTCTTCTTGTCTAGCATATTTTTAATTTATTTTTTTTTAATACCACAGCACCAACTACCCAGTCTAAACAGTTTTACAGCATAAACCTTTCAGAGAACTTAATGTAAAATGCTTTGTTACCATAAAGTCTGGAATCTCTGAATATTAGGGAAACTGCCCAAAGTTGCTGTGTAATCAATGATATGTGCCTAAGTTAAATCCTAATTATGACAAGCTGTTTGTGATCTTCATGTAAGTTGCAAATTTCAGTTAGACTGCAAGGGAATCTGATCTTTAGCGACATCTAAATTCACAATTCTAATTGAAAGGAAAAACCTGAAACTCTCCCTGCTCTTGTAAAGAAAATATCTATTTGTTGTCCCAAAAAATGTATTAATGGTGCCCTATACATCCTCTGCTAGCAAGTGTGTCTTCATTGTCTCATTCTACATGTGCAGGGATGTACATCTGCTGAAGTCCCATTTTTCTTACTAATCAAGTGCAGCTTTTTCATCCTGGGACTCAGTGGTTTAAACGAGGCTGGAGGAATTGACAGGATTATGGTCTGGTCTATAGAAAGGATCAGTTTTGGGAAAGAAGAATTTGAGTTTTGATCCCTAGTAGTCTTGCTATATTTAATGCTGTCCAAGTGCTTGTAACCAGACAAGTGTTCTATAAAGCACACTGAAATAAGCATCAATGAAAATATCTTATGATCAGCTGCATTTCCATGTGCTATTGAGAGGTGACACGATTGTAATGTCACACCAGGATATTATCTGACAAAATGGGGGAGTTGCTCTTAGGCCAAAAAGGTTGAATCACGTTCCTTTTAACCCCTCACGAGTTAGTGGTGTTGGCCTCATTTGAACTGGTGGCTGAAATGTTGAGATGGCGTAATGATTCCCAAAGTCCCTTTTAATTGCATTTTTGCTTTAGTTAACAGCACTTTGATGTTCTTCTCTGTGTTCTTAACTTTTAAAACCAAAGCCCCTGTATTGTTTTTCTTCCTTTGCTTCCTTGCCATAATTTGACACAGTTATGTTAACATACTTTCTGATAGGTTTTTTGCTTTAATACTTGAGGCTTCTCAATAGGAATTGTGATAAAATAGGATTTCACTTATCTCAGAATAAGGGGTTTGGGTTTTTTCCCTCAGCAAAATAATTGAATTATGTTGGTAGATAGAAAAGCAGCAGCTTGTCTAAGGATTCAAGAATTGCAGTCTTTTTTTCTCCCTGCCTCAAAGAAGCTTGTATGACAGATAAGTGCAATATTTGATTATCAAGGATATAAATGCCAGTGATCCTGTGACACTATTAGCCATTAGACTTGTTAACTTTTATTAGGAATAAAAAGTAGGTTTCAGCAAGTTGAGCCAAGTGTTGTACTTAAATATTTCTAGTCTCAGAATTATTCAAGTTACTTCTAATGCATTCTTCTGTGCCTCTGTACTGGCTGTGTTGTGGTTGCCTTTACCTGCTTTTTAATGCTTTTTCTCCCCAATCCCCCTCAGGGCTTCTCTTATCTTGATTCCTTGTGTTTTATTTGGTTGGGTTTGGTTTTTGTTTTGGTTTGGGTTTTTTGTTTGTTTTTCTTGGTCGATTTCCCTAGTTCTGGTTATTCTCTTCTGTATTTCTTTTTCAATCCCGAAGCTCCCTTGATCATCTTGGAAAGTTCAGGAAGCTTGTTAGTTGTTTTTTCTCCAGCTCAATAGCTCAGTGCATTTGCCTTCTTGTACTGCAGCTTTAGAGGGGATCCTTGCTGGCCAAAGCAGCAAGTAGAGAAGAGTGTCCTTTTTAATTCTTTGGTTGAGAGGCTTATACAGGTATTCTGAGAGCAAGACAGAAGAGTTTTTAAATTAGGTTATCTTGTGACGTTTTCCTGTCTTTGCCAAGCAAACATTTAGTGTTGCAGAAGTGCAATTTGTATTCAGGCAAAGACCTGCAAGAGATCCAATGAACCTGGTTGTACATTTGTACTCTGCATGTGATTAGCACGAGGCTTGATCTGTAGCAGGATGTTACAGGGGTGGCAGAAGGTGGGACAGGGTCTATACAGTTCATGGGATCACACAATTCCAAGAGTAATAGGAAAATGCAAGTGAATCTGCCAGTGAGTTAAAGCATAAATTTAGGTAACAGTGGCCTCTGTGATGCTTACAGAGTGTTCCTACAATCAGATTTTAGGAGGCTCCAGAAAGCTATTTTGAAGATCGCAAGAAAGTGACCTTTACAAACCATTGCTTTTAAAATATATACATATACCTATACCTATGTGCATGTTTGTATGTATATATATGTAAAAACAACCCTGACCTTCCTGCCAGCCTTCTGAAACTAACCTAGAGCAGACTTTTTTTCCTCTAAGATGAAACTTGCTGTGTATTCTTAAAGAGAAAATGAATCCTAAGGAATCAAGTCTGATTGTCTTTTTAAAATTACTTTTATTTTACAGAGCTATCTGAAATTGAACCTAATGTCTTTCTTCGGCCTTTTCTGGAAGTAATCCGTTCTGAAGACACTACAGGCCCCATAACTGGATTGGCACTCACCTCTGTGAATAAGTTCCTCTCATATGCACTAATAGGTATGTTATGTGACTTCCTGGGATTTACCAAAATGCCAGCCAAATGCATCTCTATGAGCTATGTCTTTGGCCAGGATACATGCTTGCAGTCTTAATACGGAGATCGGGGAAATAAGAAAATTGTCTTTAACACTGGGGAAATCGGCATCAGCAGTTTCTTAATATCTTACTGGCTGATCTTTCATGGTGCTACAGCAATGTCTGGAAACAGAGCCAAAGCCTCTGCTCTGCCCTGACTGCTGTGTGTGCTTTGGGCCTGCTGCAGGACTGTCCTGGTCACCAGCTGCTTTTTAATGCCTTCCAAGCAAAAGGGCCTGGGAGGGAAGAATACCAGTTCGGATTACAATGTTGTAACGTATAGAAACACAGTAGGGTTTTTTTTAGTTTTGTGGACTAATATTTCTGCTCTAGAGTGAGGTTGATTTTTCGCCTGGTCCCAAACATTGTCCAGTGGTGTGCCAGTACTCTTCACTTTCCACAACTGTCGTGGCAGAGACAGTTTTGCTGCTGCCCAAGCTTTCAAATTTGCACATTCTCCTTTGTATCTGTGAAAAACTAATAATGTGCATGTGGTCAGTTCCCATGGCTCAGCTGGCTTGTAACTCATTAGCTGGCTTTCTGTCTGCCATCAATGTGTCATCCCGTTGTTAGTGGTGCTCGATTTTTCTCTGTAAGTTCTGTTAGTACTTTCTGATCATACCTGTGTGAATTACAAAGCCTGGTATCTGTGTTTGTTTATACATAGTCTCACTTGAAGAAAATAATTTTATCAGTCTTCCTTCCCCCTAAGTTCAGATTTCTCAGTTCTTTTTCTCCTTTGCATTGTAAGGGAACACTGAATTTTTGGTACTGTTGTTTTGAATATTTAGTTCTTTGGCGATAGCATGAAGGCAGTTAGAGAAAGAAAGGGCTTTATGTCGGTGCAAATCACTTCTGCGGGAAAGACACAAAACTAAAATGAGCAAAAATAGGAAAAAAGATTTAAGTGTTGGATGAAAATCTGATGTATGAAGACTTCAATTAGTGGGTAGTATTTGATATAATTAAGTGGCAAAAATATAACTAGAATGATGCAATAATGACATAAATTCCTAGGACAATAAAGAAATCTTAAAAAATAAGCCTGTAAAACATGTCCTCCTGAAGGATTAAGCAATAATGCAAAATACATGACTTTCAGCATTACAGTGAGGGATGGACTCTTCTTCTGGGCTTTTATGATCTGTATCACATGTCCGGGAAAATGTCTGCACAGGCAACTGTCTACAAACGCTTGATTTGAGGCAGAAACAGGAAAAAATGGGATTAAGAATTTGTAGCCTTTCTCTAGCTACTTGTTGTTTAGAATATTAATTGGGTCACTCCAGTAAGAGTGCATCCTTGTAACTGTTGGTGATTGGGTGTCTTTGTAGTAGACAGTGGAAGACTCTCTGCCTGGCTTTTTTTCTGGGGCAGAACCTGTAATCTAAGACCTTCGTTGTTGCTTCAGGTGACATTCAGAGCAGCCTTGTCCTTTGTGCTGCTCCGGATACCAGTTAGGCTGGGATTAGTGGTGCTGACTGAACATCTGGCTAGGTTGTGTTGTTAAATGAAAGCTTTTTGGGATTATGATTTCTTTTTGTAATATGAGACTAAAGGTAGTGTAAAGACTGTTTGCCTACACATAGGAAATGCTTAAAACTGTTCTTAATGTACAAATCTGTTTCAAACTACACAGAGCAAGAGAGAAGGATGCTGGCATAACCATGGTAGGGAAATTGCAGTGTGGCATGTATTTGTATTGTGTTTTGGGGCTGCATAATGACAGGTGAAGCCAGCACATTTTTAAAAAGTGACACTAGCTTTGTCTGCTCTGTGAGTGGTTGGTTTTTGCTGTACACACTGGGTCGAAAACCAGGGTGCAGTGAAAGGGCCAAACTCATCTGATAAATATCTTTGTTTAAAATGGCTTTCTTTTCCCATTTCCAAAGTGTTTCATTGCTAATCCTTGTGCAGTCTCATTGTTTTTTTATTCTGTCACATGTCAGAAGGTGGTTATCTGTCTCCTTTTTAGGCCAGTATTGCTGAGGGGTATGTTTTAAAAGCAGTTAGAAAAGAGTAATTCCTGAGTAGACTTTAAGACTTCTGGTCTCTAGTAGTTTGAACTGCAAATTCACTAATGGTACAGTGTGCAATCACAGCTCAGTTAGATAAAATTACTTGATATCCACCATGTGTGTGTTTTAGCAGGAATAGTTAGCCTTACAGTGGTTATCCTCTGCTCTAAGTACTTCTACAAGAGTTTTAGTTGATAAATTACACAGTAACTTTTAAAGTACTAGAAAACTGTGTGGCAATACTAAACTCCCACTGATTTTTATCCCTCAGATTAGTTATTTCCTTGCTCAGCAGTTTTGCAGTAGCTAGTGAGCTGTCAGCCTACTGGATGAGTTCAAACCTTAGCTATAGGAAGACTAGTGGCTAAATTTCAGAACTGGGTTTTTCTGTATTTCCCTCAGAAAAGGTGTGTGCTCTTTTTATTGTCCACAGCAGCTTCTGGCTCCATTTCTAAAGTTAGCTTTCCCGGATGTTCCTGAAAACTATGTATCTGTAAGGAAGTAGCTGTTGCTCAGCTTCCAGTGAGAGGACTTGCTGTTTAAGAAGTTTAAAGCTTATTCTCCCCTCTACCTTTTCTGTCTCCTTGGTGATTTATTTGAGTTCCATTAAAGGTGTTACTGAGCAGGCTTCTGGTTTTCCTAAATTCCCTTTGGTTCAGAACCTGGATTTTCTGATTTCTGTTTGTTCTTTTGCCCACCTGGTGTAAGACTGCACCCTGTATGAAATGTGTGTATCTAGATGGAGTCTCTAGATCTTTGCTTTGTAGATGGCAACTTTCAAACTGGTGTTGTGCTCACTCAAACTTCTTCTTATTAGTGATTCTGAGCAGGCATCGATACATCTTTCCGTACTGTTTTCTCACAAGGGAACAAAGATTTTTTTCTGTATCTTGTTTCTGCAAAGTAGAAGTATCTGTGCTTTTAATTGAACTCAAGAGGCTTTATAAATTGACCTGAATTTGTAGCGCTGTTCCAGGGAGCCAGAACTGAAGTAGTCAGGCGTGATGTGTGTTGGGAGAGAGGTGTTGAAGGTAAGGGCTAGAACAGCAAAGCAGTACTCATAGATCTGTTACAGAAGCATGTGCACAACTTGCTTGCATTTCCTTTTCACACGCACTGTTTATCCATAACTATGATTAAATATATCCCTAAGACTAGAGTAACTCACATCTACTGGAAAAGGTGACAGTGAAGTAAATCTGTGTGTTCTGCCTGTGAATCTGTGGGAGCCTTTTCTGCAACAAGTTGCTTTTTCGTCTTGATTCCCACTGGGCTGCTTTCCACTGTGGTCATTGAGATTGGTTAACAGTAATGTTAATGTAGGTGCTGGCAAAGACACCACTGGTCTTTGGCTAATTTAATTGAGACAATTCAGAAGGAGCCTACATCACCACTGGTGATTTAAGCTATTACCTCCATGAACAAGAATGCTTGAGACACCAACCTATGACTGATTTTATTGCCTGTGGTAGAAGAGTAGTAGCTTCTAACTGGATTATGAGCCGTTACTGAAGCTGTGCAGAGGACTGCTTTTGACAGCCAGGCCTGCTACCTAGTGCTTCCCTAGATCAGAGTTTTGTATCCTGTTGCATGGTGCTGCTAAACTAGGTAAAAAGTGACTGATTGGTTTTAGAACAGCCTCCTTGATAGCTCAGTGAAATTTGCCTGGCAAACCAAGAGAAGAACTTGCTCTAAACTATGCAGGATTTCTGCATGTGTGTGTGTGTCTGTGTCTGTGTGAACAATGTCAAAAGCAAGCTCTCAATAGGGATGTGTAAGAGATGGCAATGGCAAAGTGCTGTTCCTATGCAGATCTATGTGATTCTGAAGTACACTGGTGCCATTTCAGTTTTATGCAACTGTGAGAAATTTCTTATCCTGCAGCTGCTCAGGATAAGAGCGTGGTAGAGGCTGCTGTCTCTGGACCACAATAAGGGCAGCTTTTTTTAATACCTAGGGCTTAGCCCTTCCTAGGTGTGAACATTGCTGGAGTCAAAGAAGGCATCTGTGAAGCTGCTCTGCAAAGCGTACAAGGTCTTGCTTGCTTCCTCTGTCAGCATCATTCTTGCTGGAGTTCAAGAGGCCCCACTGCCAATTAATGAGGTATTAAGCAATGTTTAGGTTGTCTCCTTTCTTTCCTAATGACTGTTTAGGTAGAAGGGTATCAAGATTCTTGCCCAGTGCTATATTGTTTAAGTGAGAATGAAATCAAAGCCAGAGGCAGCTTTTCTGAAGCCACTGTGATGTACCATTAGATACAGTTACTAGCAACAATCTCATCCTAAACATTCTCTCAACTGCACCATTGTTTGTAGCTGCAAAAGACTGAAATGGAGAGAAGGAGCCTTGATGAATGATTGAAGTGGGAGGCCTGCAACTCTGATATCTAAACTGTGATTGTGTCTGTCTGCTGTTTTCTCTGGGGGAAGCTACTGGTCCATTCCTTCCCAGCTCTTGTTCCTTGGGAGGGATGTAGAACAAGAGACAATTTTCACTTCTCAATTTTAGTGGAATCTGTTTGGCATTTTCGTCTCATGAGAGTAAATTTTAGGTTCCCTATGTTTAAGAGCTCTTTTTTCTTTATTCCCAAGGAGGCACTGAATGCATTTAACAGCTTATTGTGCTATATTGTAGGGAAAAGGACACAGTCTTAGAAGTTAACATCTAAAACATAGAGAACCAGTAACAACAGAATTGTAATTATTTTCTTTGTTAGGTTATATCTTTTTGCAAATGTAAGTAGACTCTTGATAAAGTCTTTCTGAAAGCTCCCAGTTATAATGCCTGTTCGTGGGAGGTGAGTTATGCTCTTGTCGGGTCAACTCACTGCAAGTCACATAAACTGAGGAAGCTGAAGGTCGCACAGTATCTCTGTGTCAATGTCTCCCCACAGAGGTGGTAGGCTGTAGATGGCTGTTCCCTGGCACATATTTTTATTCTGTTATTCAGATCCCAGCCATGAGGGCACAGCGGAGGGAATGGAGAACATGGCAGATGCTGTCACTCATGCCCGATTTGTGGGCACAGATCATGCAAGCGATGAGGTTGTCTTGATGAAAATCCTACAGGTAAGTGGAGAGAAATGGTAATTACTGTAATGGTTGCTGCCTGTTGTGGAACATATCCTGTTACATAGAGATGAAGAGGAGGGAGCAATGTTTTGACTCTGTAGGAGCTTAGTGACAGACTTTATTTTTAAACAGAAGGCTCATATACCTGTGGTAAAAGCTTTTCCAAATGAAAATAGTTAAAAGCTTAAATTAAATGGTTTTAAAATTATGGACTTGATAATGTGGTAGTGTTGGTAATCGTACCTTGTGCATGGTCTGTGTTGGGGGGGTTAATTAAGAATATGGGGTGCTCAAACTTATTTTTGAGAAAAATTCTTTGTAGAGACAAACCTATGCACTGTGTACCTCTTTGGTCTATGTACTTCTGAGCAAATACCTATTTCCTGAATTTAAGTATTGGGGAGCATGCAGCATATTGGCCCTCTTTTAGAAGTGGGTCAGGAGATCATTCTTGTGTCATAATTGGCTTCTTGAGCACAGCATTCAGTTTAAAATGACTCCAGGAGAAACCTCCTTAGGTTTTCTGCTCATGGCAGTCTTTCTTGAGGAAACCAACCTCCTCTTGGGAATGCAGGCAAGTATCATTGCAGTGTGGTACATATGGGTGCTGTTCTTCGCAGGTGTTGAGGACGTTGCTGCTCACCCCAGTGGGAGCCCACCTCACCAATGAATCAGTGTGTGAGATCATGCAGTCCTGTTTCCGCATATGCTTCGAAATGAGGCTCAGTGGTAGGTTTGTTCATACTTCTGCCGTTAAGAAATGATCAGGTTTCCTCAGCATTAACTAGTTCTGTTGCAGAGCATGCATCCATGGAAAGCTGCTGAGCTTTATATTATTGTGTCTTTCTACAACTTCATGGAAAATTTGTTGGGTGTTCACTGTGCAAGTTTGGACTGCTCGTTTCCCCAGCTGTGCAGCGCCACCGTGTGATGCCGTGACTGCTTGCAGTAACACGGGGTTGGAGCTGGTTTTAATAAATTTGCCGTAATCTCTGTAAACAAGACTCGAAGGGGAGTCTGCTTGAAGAAGCCTCTTGATAATATCACACTGAGTAATGACACCTGTGTTATTTGTTTTTGTCTTCGCAGAGTTATTGAGAAAATCTGCAGAGCACACTCTGGTCGACATGGTGCAGCTGCTCTTCACAAGGTAAACCTGCTTGTGTTTGCCTCAGCATTGCCGAGATGGCCCTCTAAGGACAGAAAGATTCCACACTTCCACTTAAGGGCCCTCAGAAAAATCACCCAAAATGGTCATTATTTAGAGGTGGAAGGGGATAAAGGATTTGGCACTTTTCTCTAGGGCTGACCCTGTCAGACTGCAGGGAGACAGAGGTAGGGAAGGTTGCCTGGTTTAGGGTGTCCTTTGAGGAGAGATGGACAGCCAAGTAATGAAGAGCTTTAGGATAGAGAACCAGTTTCAGGACAGAGAACGCAAACTTCACTGAAAAAAAGGTGCTCTAAAAAATATAGCTCTCTAGCAGAGAGAATAGAAATGGTGTTGAATAGCCACACATTGATTTCAGGCTGAGAGCTTTGACCTCACACGTCAAAGAGCATTTTAAACTCTTGAAATCGTATGTCTTGGACAAATGTTCTGCCTTTTCAGCACCCTTCAGGTAATTAAGATTACTTTTTTTAAACTCAAGTAAGTTAGTTAACTTCAAGACTTTCTCCAAATAGTGAGGTACCCATAGACTTTCGCTGGGTATTGTAAAAAGGAAATGTGAAGGTACAGATATACTTTTAGTAGAAAAAGATTTTGGTGAAACTGACAGTTTATGAAACACAGTTGCATCATATTTTTTTCATTGTCACACAGTTCCAATGGCATCTCTTTTTTTTCTCCTCTGTGTGCCCTGCATCATGTGCATTGGATGAATGTGGGGCAAAGTGAGAATCAATATTTTCAAAGAGGAGAGACCACATTAGTTTTTTTCCAAATGCGTATGTGAATTTTACTGGTGCTTTTTCATTACTTACTGTGTAATCCTCTCCTTTGTCCTTCTCAGTAAGGCTTGGAGACACCACCACCATCTGTGCCTGTGGACATTGGGATAGAGATGCAAGGCAAAGGCAGGAACTGCCGGGGTGGTTTGGCCATCTTGCTTTCCAGAAAAAGAAACAGCCAAAGCTGTGCTCCAAGGCTTTTATACCCTCATCAAGTAAAGATAGAACTGTAGTAAAGGAACAAAAGAGAGAGCAGGGTGTGTGGAGTTGTAGAGCTGGACATGTTGTCATTTGGTAGCACAGGTGAGAGCAGTCTACCTCATCCTGAGATGGGAACTGCTCATCTCAAAAGATTCAACTTAAATGTGCATCTGCTGTCCTCCACAACTGTGTTTATATGATGCAGAACACAGGATAACTACTGGGGTTTCTACAAATTCAAAGAGAAGAACTGCCGTGACTAGTAATAACATGTACGCTGCAAGAGTCCTGATGTGGATGACACTGGCTCAGCAGCTGTTTTTAGCAGCATCAGAGAAACCTGTTTTGAACAAGAGTAATTAGCCCACTGCTGAAAACATACACTGAAGGAAAATAAATGGTATTTACATGGCAGTAAGATCAATATAGAAAAGCAGCCATTAGTAGTAGTAGCGTGCAAAGCACCTCTTATCTGTACTTGTGTGGGTTTTTTCCCTTGGCAGATTTTGGCAGGAAAAGAAATTAGGAGAGTCTCTCTTTGTAAAGAAAACCTAATTTGGGTTTTCTAGTATCTGCAGCGTGACTGGAAAGACCAGCCTGTTTCTTTGCCCTTCTTGTTAATCCATGTAAGCTGATGTATTTTGGCTTGCTCTTTGTATTTCAGGCTGCCTCACTTTAAAGAAGAGCCTAAAAGCTACATGGGAACGAACATGAAGAAGGTAAGACTCAGCACTGTGTGACTGTTCTGCTCCTGTCTTGGGCTTGCGCTCAGCTCTATTTTGTTTGTTTCCACACCTGTATTTCTTCATTCCTACAAGTCCCTAGTTCACTGAAAGAGCATGTTTAACCGTATAAATGCACATAGATTCTGTGGGATTAAGTCCACACGGTCTAGTGGCAAGTCTTGTTGATGATACTGCTGCCTAAGTGAGACAGCCTGGATTCTGGGAACAGCCATCAGCTGCTGTGGGCTAGAAAACCCCAGCAAATTCTGGGACCTGATGGTGTCATTCTCCAGTCATTTGCTGTCTTCTGCTCTCTCTCCAGCTTCTTTATCATCATTCTTCATTCACTATAGGTCTAATACTGAGGGATCTTGGGATCTGTTTTTGTCCAGTTCCTCCTGTGTAGAAGGGAAACTTTTTGAGGCTGGTGAAACAGCATGAAAGCATCATGAAATTGGCTTTTGTAGAAAAAGCTTTGGTGACTTCCAGAA
This sequence comes from Rhagologus leucostigma, assembly GCA_013397725.1. Classification (NCBI taxonomy): domain Eukaryota; kingdom Metazoa; phylum Chordata; class Aves; order Passeriformes; genus Rhagologus; species Rhagologus leucostigma. The sequence continues at coordinate 2,320,578 of VZTD01003771.1, forward strand.
GGGACAGCATTCTGTGGTGAAAACCTTAGTTCACATGATCAATGCCATCTCTATTAGCAGCCAAATCAAAGCAGACTTTTCTTTATCTACCTTTCCGTAAATGCACAGTTTTCTGAGGATGGAAGTTCTGGATTTGTTCAATGCCACCATCTTGATCAATACAGTGAGGCTTTTAGCAGCTGGATTCAGCATTTCAAATACCATTATGTGACCTTATATGATTATTAATGTAGTAATTTCTTAGGTGGAGGGAGGTCCTCCTGAGGAACTCCATATATACTTCTATATTCTTTATCTTCCATATGAAGAATGTCAATAAAGGTAACAGATTCTGCTGTTGAGAGCAGCAGGATGGGAAAAAGTACTAGAGAAGAAATAACCACCTTTCAACTTAATGCTGAATATACAGTTTATAACTTCCACTCTGTTTTTATTTTAATAAGTTGAGAAAAGGGACAACATGGGGTAAACATACATTTCAGAGCCAGTATAGCAGTGTTTTGAGAGACTGAATGCTTGGTTGTAGGAATCTGAAACCTAGTAAAGCTTAGGGCTTTTCTCCTTGTGTAGTAAACTAATGACTGCTTGTTTCGCTTGCTGTGGCAGAAGTCACAGGATTTGTGATGATGGTAGGCTGGCCTACGGAGAGCTAAAAGAGATCAGGCTAATGTAGGGCAGGTATCAGGCTTTGTCATGGTCTGTGTACAGAAGGTGTCAAGTGAAGGTGACTGAATTTAGGAAGGCTGCCCTTCCCAAGTGATGGCTGCTCCCAGCTCGGTTAAGTGATGCTCTGTCTTGTGTCCGATCTGTGCAGTTCCCCTGTACTGTCTTTTCGCTGTGCATGCCAGGAGTGTGCCCTGCAGCCTTGCACTCTGCCAGGTTATTCTTCTCTTTGGGTTTATTTTGCTTTGTTTAAACCATGCATTTGCCTATCTTTCACAGATTTCTTCAGGTCTCCTCAACAAACTGGAGCTAAGTAGTGGGGAACAGCCCAAAGCCCTGAACCAATTAGAGAGGGTATTGATCTTTAAGAACCTGAAGGTCTCTCTCTCCCTTCTCCCTTGTTACCTTACTCCCCTCTTTCTTCTCTTGTAAACACCACCTGAGAGACAGTTACGTTGTGTGCAGCAAATCTCCCTCTACTCATTTGACACAGCATGGCTTTTGGAGACAGTGCATGCTGTGCTTGCTTTGCAGTGTTGTGGCTGCAGCTGGGGCAGGCTTGGGAGGGAGAGACCCTTGTTTTACTGCAGTATTCAGTGTCTTGGTGAGTGCCACCTAAGACAACAATACAGTATCCTCTGGAGGAAGGGAATGGGAGGGCATGGGTAAGATTGAAAAACAGTGAAAACCTGAAGAAAAGAAACATTAAAAAGTGTAGATTGGTCTCTGAAGTGTTGTGTGTCTTGCCTGTTGATCTTAGTTACAGACATAGCTCCTCCATATACCTGAGAAGTCTTTTGACCCAGCATGCCTTAAACTTTCTTTAGTCAAGATGCATCTCTGAGCTTTGTTACTTGGTAGAGGGCCACAGAGTTCAGTGCTTTCTAAAGTTTTTTTGAAAGAGACTGCTGTATATTTTCAACATCTTTGTTCATGTTTCTACTGAAATTAAGTATGTGTCCCAGCACAGTATATGCTAAGGGGGAGGATCAGTGTGGGATCAGATGTACGAAACATGTTAGTCCCTGCTAATTCCCCTAGAAAATACTTATAAAGAAAGACTGTGGGCATGCAGATTATTTGGTTTGGATCAATCATAGTAACCCTGTAAAACTAACTTGGACGGGACCCTTCTCAGTTTTCCATGTTGTTTCGTAAACTTAATGGAGCTTTATTTCTTGTCTGCCATTAATGTTACTTAGTCCAAACAAAGCTGAACAGAACATTTAGAAGTGCCGTTCTTTTGTCCTGTGTCTAAGACAAAGTAGTTATCCAAAGAGGATAGTTTGAAAGGCAGGGGCTCAAGACTTGCAGATTTATGCAGAGTTACACAGAAGAAAAGACTAAGGAATGTTTTCCTTTGCGGTTTAAAGTGTTGGAGCCAATCATGGGGTCCTGCAGTGGGAATGAGGAGGAACATAAATCTGAATTTTCAGAGATTTTGGGAGTGGATTTTGTTCATAGTTGCTAAGATGCATAAATGCGTTTCACCAAATAACCATCATTAGCTGTTGCAGTACAGGCAGGTATGTGAGATGACTGGATTGCTTCGGTGTCTCCAGGACTTGGATCGTGGACTGCGTTCTCTCTGCATGCTTTTGTGTCTTGAACGCTACTTGGTGTGCTGACCAGTTCCATGCTGCATCTAGAATGAGCTCATGTTTTAGCATAATCACTTTAATTACTAATCATTGGCCCCTGCCCTTTTCTCTTGAGGCTTACAGTATCTTATGGAAAAACAAACGAGTACAGGTAAGGTGGCTTGTAGAAAAAAGAGATCTCACGGACCCTTTAAAAATAATCTTGTAGTATTACATTTTTCTTCACCTTCCTAGACTTTAGCTAGGGTTTTATTTTTAAAACCTCATCTATCAAAGGAAGCATTTGGAGTCTTGTAATTTTTTTTCTTCTATAATATTGTGGACATTTCTTTATGCAAAGGTAACTCAGATGAATGTAATTGAATCTGTACTGAATTCCAAGATGAACGAACAGTACCTCTGAGCTCCCTCTGTCATTTCTAAAGAATATTTTTTAAATACTAACATCAGATGGTTTTTACCATCAAAAGTACAAGCTCAATGTAATCTCAAGGACATAGATAATTAGAAAACTAATGCAGCTCTAATATCACTGAGCATGGAAGAGGGAAGGAGAGTTTTAGATTATGTGTAAGATTCAGGATATGTTAATGATCTATTAAATGCCATTTAGCTGCTGCATTTAGTCAAAAAGGCAATATTAGGTTTAAAATATCAGCGTGTTAACATACAATGAAGCTTTCTAGAGAAACTGGGAAATGCCTTGGAATTGAAGGTAAAAACAAGCTTTAGTAATATTTCCTTTAGTCAAAGGCAAACTGTACAAGTGTTTTTTACATTTTTTATACTAACACTAAAAGCAAGGAGTCATGAGATTGTTACCTTTTAAATAAAAAAAAAATCCAGAAGGAATGATGTTACTTTGCTGTCCTTTGATACATGTATGGTTTTAGAATTCCCATACTCAGTGTTTGTTTGTTGAAACAGCATATAGCCTTTTGACACTGGTGAAACGTTTTTATTGAGCATTTCTGTTTGCTTCCGCAAATTTTTAAAGCTGTGCAATAGTTTGCTGCATTGAAGCAAAAGGAGATAGCAATAGAAAAAAAAACGGAGGGAGGGCAAAATTATATGGGAAGTAGTCCTAGGTAGTCCTACTAGGTAATTCTGATAAAAAGATGCCTGTTTGTGTAGAATGTGGAGATTGGATAGTACGGATGGAAAAGAGATGGGTAATCTCATCTCACCCCACCCACCGCTCCACTCCCTGCAAAAAAACCCCCAAACAACAGCAAAAAACCAAACCAAAATGAAAACCAAAACAAACAAACAGAAATACCCAAAAAACCCCCCCAAAACACAGAAAAAAAACACCCCAACCAAAATCCCCAAAACCACCACAACAGAAAAAACACCTAAAAAGGTCAAATAAACTTGGATTCTGGTCTAAATGATTTATACTCTGATTAAATGTTTTGGATTCTTTAAAAATCAGGTAAGGTTTCTTGCTTGCCTGACTAAACTGTTTCCCATCCATATGAAGCTGTTGTGACTCAGTCTCTAAAAGATGGCACAGATTCATCAATATTATTACATATGGGCCGGTATCTTATGACCCTCAAGAGATGGAATCTTGGGAGTTTAAAACAAAACACAGGACAATCGCAGAGGGTAGATTTCATGTCTGAGGAAAAATGCCTTTTGGAATGGGGTAGTGTTGAACTGAGGTGGTATTTGGTGTTGTATGAAAGGGGAGATTAGAAACAGTAATTAAATTGTCAGCTTGCTTTGTCTGATAGAATGTTTCAAAAGTTACATGTTTCTCAGGAGCATGACTGAGGGCAAAAGGAGCGGTACATGATTAGCCCATATCAGTATCTCAGCTCCATTTTGCTGATTCAGTTTTGCATCCTGCTGCAAGCAACTTTTAACCTGGCAAATAATGACAGCAGTATTTAGTAGCTAGAAGCAAAGTCTGTTTTGAAATTGTGTGAAATGGACTTTATTGGATTTAACACATAATGCTTCCAGGTTTCCTTCCTAATGAAAATAATTTGGTACAATGAACCATAAGTCTTCAGATCTTATTGTATAAGTTGCTGAAAAAGGAGAAAAAAAATACCGCTATTTCTAGAATAGCTGGTAGGAAAGCTATAGAAAGTAAAAGTATCTGATCTAATTTGTGGCTTAAGCCTTTAATAAATAAAGCTGTTGGTAGTATTTAAGGATCAGATTTTAGAACTTGGCAAGAATCAAAGATAACACGTATTTTTTATAGCCCTATGAAGCAGTAAATAGGAAAGATGAGAGAGCTGATAATTTTGACATGAAAGGATTGTGACCTATAAGCATTGCAAAACCTTTTGAAATTGACAAAATTTTATTTTTAGCTGTGTGCTTATCATGTATTTGCCAGAAGCTGTGATTTAGAAGATTCTTGCTGCAATATTTGAAAGAAATAACAAGGAGCAAAGTAATTCTGAATCTATTAATTAGCACGCTCAAGGAAACTGTAGTGTAGCTAAAACTTGGGGATTAGTCATCAAACAAATACAATTTGTGGTGCAAAGAAAAGTTACACAAATGGTTTACTGCACTGGGACATAACATTTTCACAAGCTTTGTTTAAATGGGAAGAAATACAGGCTGAGGCCATATACAGAGAGTTAGAATTCTACCTGGAAAGTGGAGAGAAGGAAAAACAGTAGTGGAACCTAGAAGGTTTATTGGCATTTAAGAGTAGTAGTAGCTGGAAGGAGGTAAGTTGCAGAAAAAGGAAGAGACTAAAGAATGTAGCTGTCTTCTACACAAGTTAAATCTGATGCTAGAGATATAAGAAATAAGGAATATTATAGCTCAAAATAAAACTTAACTGTGACAAATTTACAAAGAAGAATACCAAATAGGACCTGGTACTGAAACTTGCTGAACGGTTTCCACTACATGCAAGGTACCTGTTCAGTGCTTAAATTTGCACCCAAACTGAGGAGGTGGCAGCATCAGAAAAGCTGACTGCAGCTACCAAACACAAGAGTAGATGCAGTCCTCCACTTGGGGGAACTTACATTGTAAGGAACCAGTTTTCATGCTGGCCAGGCCCCTTAGCCATGTGACTAAATATCGTACTGTTTTTAGGAAATTCTGGAGCATCTCTGCATGCCTGAAATAGCAATGCTGTGCAGCAAGTGCCACGCAGCCTCCACCGCTCCTGCTTTTGTTCTTGTTTTCCCAATCAAAGATCTGTATATGAAGTAGAAGTAGGATCTTGGTCAACAAGGATGTCAAGAGTTAGGTTAGATTTAGATTTGAAGTAATGACAGAAGGCAGGTGAAAGGAGAATAAGGTTTGTTTCTAGATCACTAGGGTGGCATTTGCAATGTAACATGCACCAGCAGCAAGTGAAGTGTTAGAAATACTTGTTAATAATGAATGATACGTGGAGGAAAGTGAGCATGGCATTGCTACGAAGACAAAGAGTGAATTGAGGCAAGAGATCAGTGACAGAGCTGCAGCATGCTCACACTTCGTTCCCAGCTTGATATATAGATGGCGGAATTTTAGTTTAATGTCAAACCTAACTAATGCTTACTTATATACTTTAATTGATGCCTTTTGGAAGTCTAGGAGCTTTGGTAAAAACAAAAATATTTGAGATGTGCCTGTAGGTCTAGGAGAATTCTTTATCGTAATATAAAGCTGAGAGATATTGATAGGGAATAGGGAGTGCTGTGCTAATTGAACTGTTGAGTATATATTGTAGCAGAGTAACTGCAGTTAATTGTCCCTTGATTCAGGTGTGGAGTGTTGGCTAATATGTGGGGAGTCAAGGGGTAGTTTGCATGATTTTGAGGTGCTGAATAATTTGTATGATATATTTAAGTGCTGTTGCCTGACTTTGAGGTTTTTGAGGTAGCCTTTGTGGGTTGGCTTGTGTAATCCATTATGCTATGTGGTTTTGCAACATTAATATGAATGATTATTGGTTTTCAGTTGAAAATGAGAGCTGGAGGAATGAGTGAATCATCGAAATGGAAAAAGCAGAAGAGGTCACCCAGGCCTCCTCGACACGTAACTAAGGTCTCTCCTGGGACAGAACAGTCAGCAGGCAATACTACTAATACCACAGGTAAGTTGAAATCTTTTTCAAGAGACCAGACAGCATCCATTCTAGGGCTTTTTTTAATCTGTCTTTATTTCATTTCTCTTAACATATTATTTTGCATTAATTATTTTCATATTAGTTCTCAGTGACTGTAGCAATAAAACACAGCTTTTCAGGTCCATGAGGAAGAGTTTTCAGGAAGTGGAATACATATTGATGAGAAAGGCATGGTCCTGCAGATAACTTAACAGCATTCCTGTGCCTTCAGCATGTGCCTCATAGGGGTAGTTTGTACAAAAGAGAATGAACACCTGGAGAAGTGGCTGTGGTTATGGACAGCCATGTGGTGTAGAGGAGTTGGAGGATGCAGTAGATACACAGAAGAGACGGAGAACAGGAACACTGACAAAAGGAGAGCCAAGGGCAACTAGTGGCAGGACAAGGGGACATAGTCTTAAGCTGCTCCAAAGGAGGCTTAGCTTGGATATTAGTAAGAATTTCTCCACAGAAAGGGTGATTAAACATTGAAATGGATTGCCCAGGGAGGTGGTGGAGTCCCCATCCCTGGAGGTGTTTAAGGAAAGACTGGACGTGGCACTCAGTCCCATGGTCTGGCTGACATGGTGATGTTCAGTCATAGGTTGGACTCGATGATCTCAGAGGTCTTTCCGAACCTAATTGATTCTGTAAGGAAATTGGAGCTGGGGAGAAGGTTTCCTTTAATAGGAGGTTGCTAACTTAGGTGGCGTGTTCTTTCTTGTGTTTCCTCAGTGTACCCAAGGGTGTGGGTGTGGGTGTGGTGGTAAAGAGGAAAGAGCAAAATGTGACTGGAGAAAGTATACAGGTAGAACCAAGGGATGTACAAGTCTTAGGTGTCAAGGATGGGAGAATGAACAGATCTCACTACAGATGTGAAGACTGAATGTGCACACCCACAGACCATGAAATTTGAATACAAGGCTGCACTCATTAAGGGACAGGGAAATATGGGTTGCACTTACTACTGTTATGGGAAGAATAGAGGCCTTGATATGGTAAGGAGGCATGAAGAGTTGTAGAGAAAAGTGGAGGAAACTGCAAAAGTACTTGAAAGGGTGTTATGTGCAGGGAACGAATGGATGTGTGCATGAAACCTTATTCACATGCTTTGATTCAGCCTGCAAAAGTGATATGACAGGTGTGAGCTGATAGTGCTGTAAGCTTAAGGATGTAATGCTGGGGGACTTCCGTATCCTATTGTTGTGTAGGAATAGACTAGTTATAACTTTTTAACCTCTGCTCTGGATAAATGTACCCCTCTGGCTGCAAGGTACTCTGTCTCTTGTGCACTCTACATTTTGATGGTCAGACATAAACATTACCAGTGAAAGGAAGCAGACAGGAAAGCAGAAACAATAGCTGTGTAAAATCCATAGTTCTGACACTCACTTCGTCACAGGAAACCATTCAGTGCAGTGTGAGCCATCCAAAGTATGTTTTTACACTACAGCGTGTTTGGTGAAAACTATGGAAATCATAAATACAATCATATAACTCAGAACATCCATGTAGATGAGAACTTATCTCTGCATAAATTATCATTATATTTAAATTTTCAAACAGGTATTAAAATCTGTCAAAGAGCATTATAACTCCTGTAACATTTCAGAGAGGAAGTTGAGTTGTTTTACAAAGCGTGTCATTAACTGTGTAGTGTTAGGTAATGTATTAGTGGTGCTTTTTAAGCCAGAATCCTGGCTTAGCAGGTAAAAAAGAAAAGATTGCAAAATTGATCATACATTTCTTGCAAATCAAGTAATAGTCTGCTGCTTATTTAAGACATTACCAAAAATCAAGTTGTCAATAAAACAATCCTGTGCAAAACCACACACATTTCGTGTGTAAATAAGTTCATAACATAACTCTGGTTTGTGCCTTTATTACTGTGTCCTGCATTATATCTTCTTTAAATATTTGAGTTTAAAATTCTTTTAAGTTTTCTCAGAACAATGAGAGCTCCAAATATGTGGGTTTCTTCAAAAGGAACACTTAGATTCTTGGAGCGTTGTCTCATATTTAGAAGTAGTAAAGATTCTTCACTGCTCGTATTTCAGACCCATTTGAATTGTTTCATTTGTTTAGGGAGAATTAAAGTAATCGGTCCTGCCTTAGAATCAAGTTTAAATTCTCACTTTGAAGGAATGACTAATTCTTGATGCGAGTATTTAAAGCAGTTGTGCCGTTATATTAAAGAGTAAAGTACACCTTTTGGACTCTTTTCAGATTCCTTCTTATGTAAATCCTCTGCACCCTTTATCTAACTATGTAAGTTATCTAATTAGCTGAGTCTGTTGGACTCCAGCTACTGCATTAAATTTGGAGAACTGCTACTGTCTCCTATGTTCATCTGTTTAATTTGCTAATACCTAGCAAGAGAGATCTTTGTTTGTGTTCTCTCACATTAGTGTGCTGCTATCTGAGACCATTTGTAGTATGAAGTAGTAATGAAAGAATTCTTTGTTGCTGTATTTAATGTATGAATTTGTGGTTGAGGGATGGAGTAATACTAATCATTTTGCTTCTGTTTCTCATCAGCAAGTGGAGTTGCTTTCATAGATGCTCCGTCTCCTAGCTCCTCTGGGAGCTCAGAAAATGTTTCATCAGCAGTCAGCCCTGTTACAGACAGTGGGCTGGAGTTGTCCTCACAGACAACATCCAAGGAAGACCTGACAGACTTGGACCAAGTTGCTTCTTTGGGACTTAATGCAGGAACACCTTCAAGTGAGGCCAAAGTCACTGAAAATCAAAATCAGCCCGAACTCCAGGTACGTGAATATAACTTGCAAAGAAAAGTTCCAAATCCCAGCATAATCACTTCCCCCAGAACAGTAATGCTGCTGAGAAGATGGATCATAGAGCTGCAGGGAACCTTTCAGAGCTGCAGATATTTTGAATGGTAAAAATGCTAGGAAGGCTTGAACAGAAGTAGTGTGCTGAAATTATGTAGCACTTAAACAAAAAAATGAGCAAAATTTTAACCTCAGAGGCAGTAAGAACTGATAGGTTATGGAAGTATTTTTGAAGTAAAGTCCTTAGTCTCACAACCTAGAGTTACATAAAGCAGAGGAGAACTCGATGTAAGTGGAACGGTAGAGAGCATTGCAGCTTATGGAGAGGCTCTCTCTTCTCTTTGTTTTTCTGATAGTCTTCCATTAGTGACCTGTGTTTAATAGTTTCAAATTAACTGTGAATAAATGAGCCTTTTTTTCAGTTGTCTAGTGCTTGTTAACTCTTCTTTTGCTTCTTTGATTCTCAAATGACATATCAATGAAGAATGAAAGTCTAAGGGAGGAGAAGGTCCAGTCAGCCTCTGTCGAGTCTATCCCTGAGGTCCTAGAGGAGTGCACATCTGTAGCAGAACATTCTGACTCTGCCTCAGTTCATGACATGGACTATGTAAATCCCCGGGGAGTACGTTTTACTCAGTCTTCCCAAAAAGAAGGTGAGAGGTGGGCAATGCTGTCCTGTCTCATATCTACTGTTTAGTTTCACTTCCTGCTAAGAGGGTGATAAGCTCCTGTTCCTTGGCGGGTGTGTAACAATTGAATTTTTAACACTTGCTAGGCACCTGCAAAAACAAAGCTTAGAGTGCTAATCTCTGTTTTTTCTTTAGGAGCAGCTCTGGTCCCATATGGGTTGCCATGTATTAGAGAACTGTTCCGCTTTCTCATCTCGCTCACCAACCCTCATGACCGCCACAACTCTGAGGTGATGATCCACATGGGGCTGCAGCTGCTGACTGTTGCCCTGGAGTCAGCACCCATTGCAAACTGTCAGTCCCTCTTGGGACTCGTGAAGGAGGAGTTGTGCCGGCACCTATTTCAAGTGAGTCTGGCTTATGCTCGCATGGCGTATGGCACTGGGAAGTCAGATATGAATTTCCATCAAAGAGTGTATTGAAATTTAGTATTACGAGGTTTGGCAGGTGTGCAAACAAGCTCTCTGCTGCACTGCAATGAGAGTTCTGAATTACACCAAACAGTGCTGTTGCAAAACCAGAGAGGTTCTCATGCTGTTTTCTGCAGACCAGGGCCGAGAAGGATGAGGGTAATTTGAAAGAACTATTACTGTGGATAACACTGTGTTTTGATATAACTGTTTTTGAGGTAATTATAGATGCAAGTTACCAGCTTTGTAGTAGGCAGAACCTTTGGGTGATACCAAGCTATTAATTGCACTGGGGTCATCTCAGAGGCAGGTCCTCTCCCAAGTTCCTTCACCACTAAGAGCCTCTGTGGACTTGGCAAAAGAACCAAGTTGTAGTAGGTAAAGTGTTACCACACACAGATGAGAATTAAGTATATTCATCTTCACTAGCAAAAAATGGGACCAGGAGGTTGAACAAGGGGTTGTTTTCTGAAGTATCATTGCTATGGGAGGTGCAGGTGATGCCTGCAGTGCCATACTACTGCTACATACAGCACATAATGACTTGCATTTGTAATTCTTAAAGGGTTTTTTGTTTCTTGTTCAGCTACTGAGTGTTGAACGGCTCAATCTGTATGCAGCCGCCCTCAGGGTGTGCTTTCTTCTCTTTGAGAGCATGAGAGAGCATCTAAAATTCCAGCTGGAGGTGAGTTTTTTGAGTATCACTGGGTGCCTGGTAATAGTTTATTGGCCTTCAGTTAAATGCGTATATCTGGACAGTAAAATGGAATCTAAGTGTCAAATTATTTTAGTATTAATGACTCAGTGTTATGGGTAGGTTATGTAGGCCTATTTCTGTTGGAAAATCAGATGTCTTTGAGACTGGTGTACTACACTGCCTGCCTTCAGACTGGTTTTTTAGAATGGTAAATCCAGGTGCCCTGAATGCTAGAACTATTTGAAACATTTTACAGCCTCCTTCAGAATGAGCCATCATTAAAGATGGAGTGTTACGTGGGAAGATGAAACTTAAATCTCTTTCTGCAGTCCTCGAAGCTATTCACTGTCCTGCTTTTTTTTTCTTTCCTTAAACTGAGCTGCCCTGTGTTTCTGCCAGATGTATATCAAGAAGCTGATGGAAATAATCACTGTGGAAAACCCAAAGATGCCCTATGAAATGAAAGAGATGGCTTTGGAAGCCATTGTTCAGCTGTGGAGGATTCCCAGTTTTGTGACCGAGCTGTACATCAACTACGACTGTGACTACTACTGCGCCAACCTCTTCGAGGAGCTCACCAAGCTGCTCTCCAAGGTGCTGAACCGTGGCAGGGGCAGGGAGGGTGCAGCCGGTGACTCAGGGCAGAACTTAACAATGGGAGCGGTCAAAAGGTCCAGGATGAGTAGGCTGTAGAGAGGAGAAAGGCCATTTAACATTTGGAACCAGAAGAGAAAAGGAATGGTCATGATGCTTTAATAATGTCAGAGCAAATAGACTATTAAATACAAGCTAGAAAGCTTAGGGTGTTCTGTTCTATTTTTTTGCCTTCCCCAAGCTGTGGGGGAAACTTACTTGCCCTGTTATGGTGAGAGAGACATGAAAGTTGACTAATACTTACATGTTATTTCCCAGAATGCCTTTCCAGTTTCTGGACAGCTGTATACTGTCCATCTGCTGTCTCTGGAAGCATTGCTGACAGTGATAGATAGCACAGAAGCACATTGCCAGGCCAAAGTGCTGAGTAACATACATCAACAAGAGAAGGAAGTTGTCAAACCCAGCCCGGAAACCATCAACAGCACCAAAGAAACAAGCAATAGTAAGACCCCTTTCTTTGATACTTTAATATTCAGCTTAGTCTTGTGCTAAACTTGGAGATCTCATTTTGGTTGCTGACATACTAAACTCCTTAAATACATGTTTTCAGTCTTCCTGTTGCATGTTTTATAACTACACACCGATGTTAATAACCTTGCTATTTGTAAAATTGACAGATATTAAAATTTGTCTCTCATAAAGCTTTATATAAAGGCCGTGTCAAGACTGGCAGTCACAACAGAATGAGAGTATGCCATGGAATTCATGTAGACAAAATACTGAGGATACTGCAAAGTCATGGTTACTAGCAGGAACTCCTTTGAATAAGCACATGTTCAATTTAGAGTGATCCATTCATTATTTCTCTGTTGGTAGCTTTTTTTCTTGGCTTATGGGTTTATTTTGTGTGGGTGTTTGGTTTGGGATTTTTTTGTGGGTTTGTTTGTTCGCTTGTTTGTTTGTTTTAACTTCCACAGATATTGAGAGAGTATTCAGTGAGGGAAAATCTTCCAGTGCAGTCTCAGAGCCAGCTGGGGCATGTCCTCCCACCAGTGGATGCCTTATGGCTGACCAGATGAAGGAGAGCTGCATGGAATTGGAAGGCAGAAGTGAGGCAGGTAATAGTCTCTCCAGTACCCTGGCACAATACCCTGGGTGTCTATATCCTGAGAATGGTGCTGACATTTGCTGGCAGGTCCTGCTGTAGTGTGGACCACTGTAGCTATTGCGTTCAAAATTGGAAGGAGGTATATGGTGAATGTATGTTTATTATATGTGTACTCTTTATGCCTACTAACTGTTGTATTTCTTCTGGGAGGGGTTAGATCTGGTGGGTCACTTTGGGTCAAAAGTGCATGAATTCATAGCAGTGTCTAGTGTTTTCAAGGAAGTTAAGGGCTCTCTGGGGAGTCAGTAATGTAGGTAGTCAAGACAGCCAGAAAATTAAATCTTGTGGCTGTGTGAAATTGTCTGGGACAAGAAGCTACTATGCAATTATGCTGAAGAAAATGTGGGTGGGAGGAATATAATAATTAGTAGAAGTGTGACTGCCATTTGCAGGACAGCATATTGCAGCAAAGACTCCATGACTGAAAGTTGTTATGGGACGCTCTCACCCCTGAGTGCTACTCTGGGGATAGGTTTGACTGTAATGATGCTTTGTCATTCTAGGTGAGAAGAGTATCCCCAGGAAACCTACTCGATTTTCTTGTATCCTTCCAAGTCCTCAGGAACTTATGCAGATTAAGAACAAAAAGAAGGTATGGTTTGAAATATACTACATATGGATCTTTGAGTGTTCTCCTCACTTCCCATTCTGTGTGGGCTTTGCATGACTGGTCATACCTCAGAAATTTTGCGTTTTGGTCTCTGCTGATCAGAATTAAAGAGTGAGCCACTGAAAATCCCACTACACTGCAGAGACAGCAGTGATTATTAGCCGTTCTGGTTTAGTTGTGCTGAAAGTTGCAAGAGGTGTTGGGGAAATTTTGTGGCACAGTTTGTGAGCTAGGTCCATATGATTTCTGGGTGGGAAAGTCTCTGGATTTAGTTTTTATTATATAGAGATAATCAAGTACTTTGATAAAAAAGGGGAGGTTCACTACTCTTATCAAAGATGTAAATAGGCAGCATACCAAGAGGCCTGTAGTAGAAATTAACTAGTCTGCTATTTTGATTTAGTTATTCCTATGTTTGCTTTGTCATAAAGATGACCAGAAAGATTGTCTTGATTGTGGTAAAGCTATTCTTTGTTTTCAGAGTCTATTTCCTTGAACCTCATTAATCCAAGTTATAGTCTAAACTTTATACAACTTTTCCATTCCCTGAGTGGGTCCGGTCTAAGCCTAGTGTTGATAAAGGTACTCCATGCTGATGGCTTTGTATTTATCTGCTGTCTTGTGTCAAACATCTGGTACTGGCCTGCTCGTTCACCTCCAGAGACAGTGGATGAATATCTTAAGTTCCCAGGGGTTACATGGGACTGTACGGGTTTTTTTGTTGTACATTTCTTGGGGTTTTTTTCATTCATATATGTGCTTTGTACATATTTTGTTCTCTTTGCACAACATATGCATGAGGTAGGTTATTTCAGATGTGAGAGATTACTAAATTTCAATATGAAAATTACACATTCTGGATGAAACTTGAGTGGCCATAGTAGTTGAGAGTAAAGAGATGATATAGTAGAAAAGAAATTAATGTCTTTGAAGGATTCACTGGTGGTAAAAGAGAATCTAAAAGGCTTCTGGCTTCTCTCTCCAGCATAGGTGGTTTTATTTTACATTTTTATAAGGGATTGATGGTCATATTTGTTTTAACTTACTTAAACAAAAATATTGAAGAAAATACAATACCTCTCTTTCTGCTGCCATACTAATCTGTGCTTTGTGATCCACTCTGGCAGTTTCTGGATCTGAGCGTAATTTAAAGCATTGGTTTCTCTCTAGGAAGTTTGCTGTGGTACTTGGGAACTTTTTTATTTACTTGCAACACAATGCTGCAGTGGCGTAATGGTAACTGGCTTCCCCAGCCACAAGGACAGTGGGGGGAAGGGATCATCAACACAGTCTTCAAAGGAACCACTGAGCTTTGGCCTTAAATCTTGCTTTCATAGCAACTTTGCTTGATGGACTCTGTGAAAGTCCATTGTTGAGAAGGGAGCTTGCATAGTGCTTCCACTGTTCTAACTGAAAACCTTTGGTAATACTCTGGCTTTGCTCTGCCGGAAAACAAATTTAGAAGAAATCAAGAGTAGAGGGCAGGAGATGTTCATAAATCTCTGAGTTTGCCTAGGGAGAACTGTTTTCTGACTCTTAAATCTCCTAATGGTTTCATCCTAAGCATATAAACAGGGCACACCAAACATTAAGCTTTAGTAATGTTGATGCTGACATGGCACCAGCATGTTCTATTTCCTTTAACCTCTGAAGTACTAAACATTACCACAGTTGAAAGTAAGAAAAAAGCTAAATAAAAGCAGAAAACAAATTATGCATCAAAGTTTTCTTTGATGTTTCCAAAGGCAGTGACCAGAAGCTCAGGGGCACAAGACTGACATGACTGTAAATGCAGTGCAAACTGCCAGCAGTCTGGTCTCCTTTCAAGTGGTTTTAAGAAGTCTGTGGACTCAAACAGTCCATAGAATATCCTTGGACTGGGGTTTCAGGATTTACAGCTAAACAGAAGTGCTGCTAGTGTTATACAGTCCCTTCAGGCCTGTTAGACCAGGGCAGTGCATGGTTATTCTTTTGTTATGCCCTCACTGGGTCTTTGTGCACTCCATGCTATTTCAAGGTCTGTGTTTCATTGCAGTTTTGAGGATGTTCACACAGGCAGGGGAAGCAGAGACCAGAGGGCTGATGGCTTCTGAGGTACTGAGTAACCCAGGGGAGCTAGTAATCATGATGGTCACGAATTTAGTTCACTAGGTCATTGCTAGCAGTTTGATCATGATAGGAGCTAATAGGGAACTGACATTTATTCTGGTTCCTTAGTAAAGTTCATACCATTGTTTGTGCTTTTGGTTTTTCTGAACACCACCAAGAACACTCAGTTAACCCTTTCTTAGCTGTATTATTACACTGTGACTCTAGTACAGTCTAGTTTCCTAGAAGGGCAGATTAAGTGACTTCCTTTCAGAACCAAATATGTACCTGGTCTTCCCAGGCTACAGATAACCTTCTGGTGTTCAGGCTGGAATACCAGATGTTCCTGGGACCATATCTCATTGGAAGAATCTTTGCTTTTGCAGCATTTCTTCCTTGCACCTACTGAATAAGTGCCAAGGATTCTTGCTGCCTGTCTCCTGATAGTGAGGTAGTTATGAGAGCCTGAAGCCAAAGGGGCTAGGAGAGGACAACAGAGCAGTGCTGCTTTTGTAACTGAGTAGGGCTGATCTTGACACATGCCTGGGGCTTCTCTGCTGCGTTTACAAATGAGAGCAGGTGAGGCATTTGGAGTAGCAGAGCTTATTGCTTGGTTAAATGTTAAAGCTTTTCAAAGATGGCAGCTCATGCTTGCTCTGTCCAGTACTATTTGATGATGAAACCTTGTGATGAATGCAGGTTTTCTGTCCTTCATAAGCCTTTTTCCTGGATTATACAGTACAGTAAACTTGATCATGCTGAGGCTGATCTTTCTTCTGTTTTGTTTTTGGTTCAAATGCCAAGAACAATCTTAAGTAAGAAATGCACTTCAAGCTGTAATTATCAGAATGTCTTCTGCAGCTCCTGATAACCGGCACAGAGCAGTTCAACCAAAAGCCAAAGAAAGGGATACAGTTTCTGCAGGAGAAAAACCTTCTTGCCACCCCCATCGACAACAATGAAATGGCCAGGTGGCTAAGGGAAAATCCTCGCCTGGACAAAAAGATGATTGGGGAATTTGTGAGTGACCGTAACAACATAAACTTGCTGGAAAGCTTTGTTGGGTGAGTATCCTTCTGTATCTCTTTAGTCAGGAAGGAGTGAAAGTTAAGAGTTTAGTAATAAAAAAAGCAGTAGAATGGTAGTTCCTGGAGGCATTGGATTTCTATCACTTGGTTCTCTCTGTACTGCCATGCCTTAATTCTGTGCATCTCTTGCGTATGGTAACACCTTAGATATATAAAAGTATGATATTTGAGTGCCTTTCAGCAGGGCCAGTCTCTGTGAAGACTGGAGACATAATTACATAGATAATCACTTGTAGGATTGTTGACTCTGTTTTATTGTTTTTTGCCTGTTCATGGTATATTTCTTTTCTTCTCTCCTCACCCTCTTCTCTACTGTCTGAGCAAACAAGATTGTAGTTATTAAGTTTATCATACCTTTCCCATCCTATTTCAGCTTCTCATTGCATTTCATTGTTTTTGCAGGACTTTCAGCTTCCAAGGTTTAAGGCTGGATGAAGCTTTACGACTTTATCTAGAGGCCTTTAGATTACCAGGGGAGGCACCTGTAATTCAGAGACTGTTAGAAGCCTTCACAGAGCATTGGAGGGTGTGTACTTGGTGACAGAAAGCTCAAAACTGTGTTCTTTCTTGTCCATCTGCTTGCCATGATGGACATGTCAGATCAAATCGCCTATATAACTGTGCCCTGCAAGCAGCAGCTGTTGTTTTGTAGGAGCTGGCAGTAGTAAATAGATTCCTGGGCTGCTTTTTAGAAGCTGGAGCCAGAACCTGGGATTTTTGTTTGTCCCAGAGATGATTCAGTACTGTGGTTAGGAAAATGGCTGTCTTGGTCACTGATATCACTGTTCCTGTAGGATTAATTTGTGCATCTATTTGCCTTTCAGAAATCAAACGGGTCTCCGTTTGCTAATAGTGATGCCTGCTTTGCCCTGGCCTATGCAGTTATTATGCTGAACACTGACCAGCACAACCACAATGTCCGCAAGCAGAATGTCCCAATGACTCTGGAGGTGAGTGTTTCCAGTGTAGGCATCTGTCTTCTCTGGTTTTGATAACAGTGTAGTACCTCTTTTTATCTCAATGGCATTGTCTCTCTTCCTTGGCCTTCTTCACTCATGTACGCAGTAAGCTGGTGTGCAGCACCACAGCTGAGTACAATTTGAGAGAGGAGCTGTAGGCAAGAGACACTCTGAAGAAACAGGAGCTTATCAGAAAACTTAGCAAATTCATCAACAGGCTTGTGTTTGTGTGAGCAAACTGTATCCTAAGGCATAGTAACATTGAGAAGATTGTTGTACTGCTGTGGGCTTCTGGAGAGTTGAAGTCATGTGAGTGTCAGTGCAGTGGTACAGGTCTGCCATTCTGATGTGCAGCCTCAGCTAAGCACGTGTTGTGACTCTGTTCTTTCCTTGTGAGCATAGACAGGAGATGCTGCACACTAGTCCCACTAAGAGTAGCATTTACCTTTGAATTTTGAGTCTGCATGTTGAAGAATGCGGGAAAACCTCCTTGTGGCCCCATGAAAAACAAGCGGAGTACTGATCCTAGCCAAACAGTTAAAGTTGGAGATACTAGGAATTAATGTTGGTGTAACTTTTTTCAGGAGTTTCGGAAGAACCTGAAAGGTGTGAATGGAGGCAAAGACTTTGAACAGGACATACTGGAAGACATGTATCATGCCATCAAGTAAGAATCAACCTGCCATCTCCATGTATTCAGAGAGCAAAGTAGAGTTGTTGGGTCAGTGAGATATCTGGAGAGTATGGAGAGAGACTCACCAGTCATGTGCCTGTTTGCCGCAGACCAAATTCCAGCGCTGTGTGGGGCTGTGGTAAACAAGCCAGTCACAGCAATTACTCTTGGATTTTTGCCATGGTAGTTTAATCCAGATCTTAAACTAAATTTAAAAAATATGTTACTTCTATGAATATGGAAAATAATGACTGAGCAAGACCAGCACATGTGAAATGCTGTATCTAAGAAGGCTCTGTTCTCCAGACCAGGCCTTTAGACTTTTTTAGAACTTTTTATGTAGTTCAAGAGATAATCTCATCTCCAGGGCAGCACTTGTGCCCTGACATAGTGTCCAGGCTTCTGTTTAATATATTCTGCTTTCGAGCTCTTCATATGAGGCTACGGTCTGCACCAGCCTCTTCTGCTACGGCTGAAGCTCTTGGCACCCGAAGCAGTATTTGAGGAGAGTTCCTGGTGGCTGAGGCCCTTTTGTGCACAAGCTAGCTTTGGGTGGGAAGCTTTAATAATAGCTCAAAAATCAGTAAATCTGGGCTCAGCCATTTTGAAGCTGAGAGGATTACATCTCTGAGGAGATGGGATGTGACTGAGTCTCATCTGATTTCGATTGGCAGTGGCAGGCAGTAGCTTGTGCTGGAAGGAGGGCAGTGTGATTAGGCTGACCCTCCCTTTTGAGCCTTCTCCAGGAAGGTGGGGTGATATCTGGAAGTTCTTCCAGACGTAGCTCTACTTTTCAAATAGAGCTCCAGTTTTGACTGGCCCCTTTCCCCTGAGGATGTTCTTAATGTTTTGCATAGTACACTAAGCATATACACATATCTTTGTTGCCCAGTGCCTCTATCCCAGGTTATTTCCCTTTATCCCCCCTTCACCAGATACTTCAGCTTTTCCAGTATGTTCTATGATTAGAATAATTGGTGTATCATTTCAGTATTGCTCCATCTCAGATGGATTGACCCAGTGTCATAGTTGAGATTGAGGAACTGTGTGTTTTATAGGGGAGAAAAGAAAAAGAGTGCAATCTGTATGAAGTAGTATATGACCTCTTCAGAGTCTTAGCATTTCACTTTTGAGCACATTTTCATTTCCTGAGGCTTTCCAAGTAAACCCATTCACTTGCTTCTGTTAATTTCAATCATATATGAAATTTTAGAAATAATGCACTGTTGACTGCAAACTTACTTTCCTATATAATCACAGTAATAACAGCTCTTGTCAAAATATGCCAGCACCTGAAACTGAGAAGAGCTTATGCATAAATCAGGAGCAGTTTTTATAGTTGTTGTTAGCACATAAAAATTGCTTCTTTGGCAATTGAAGTATGTTATTTTTTGATTGTTGCAGAAAGAACTCTACTTTTCAGATTGGCTGCAATCTGCTATTCTTAGTGGCTTTGAGGCTCTTGTTCACTTATTTCGTCATTTGCAGAGGATTTTGCTTGTGCATTGATACCCAAGTCTAGAGAGTATGTATTTAGGATTTATATATTTTAGTCTGGGATTGCAAGCAGTACTTGGATTAATCATAATTGTTTTATTACTGGATAGCTTCATCCAAGCTAAGAGTAAGGAGCTGTGGTACCCTGGTTATAAATCACTCATCATACTTTTGGTTTCTTGTTTTATCTTTAATTTTGTACTACTTGGCTTTCTAATATTTTATTTTGGCATAATATGAATATTTCCATTACTCTTATGCAAAGATACTCTTGCCTACTGTTGACTGCAGCAATGTAACAATTTAGTTTTAACTGGAATAATGAGATGAAGAGAGCACTCTTAACAGGGTGAGAGTTGAATGGGGGTTGAAGCTTTGGCGGCGTGCTGTCCAAAATTTTCCATCATTTAATGGCAGTATGTGTTAGGTTTTGTACTTGTAGCAGTAGGTATGTGCTTCTTCAATACTGACCTTACACAAGTTGCTGCTGGGTGCTTCTGAGAACCACCAGACTTTATATTCAGGATATCTAAGAAGGGCAGGGGAAGCAGGGAGGCCTAGGAAAACAGAGTGTTTCAGGAGCTGGCAAAATCATTCCAGAATAGGTATTGCTTAGCTCTGGGACCACATAATGAAAGGCACTGTGTAAATGTTAGGTTTGGCTCAGAATGAAAAATTCAATCTTTCTGCTTTCCCCCCTTATAGAAATGATGAGATAGTGATGCCAGAAGAACAGACGGGTTTGGTGAAGGAAAACTATATCTGGAATGTCCTGCTGCATCGTGGTGCCACTGATGAGGGAATATTTCTCCATGTGCCTCCTGGAAGCTATGACCACGACCTCTTCACCATGACATGGGGGCCCACTATTGCAGCACTTTCTTATGTTTTTGACAAGAGCTTAGAGGAAACAATAATCCAGAAGGCTATCTCTGGTTTCAGGTAACTCTTACCTTCATAAAGACCCAGAAAAGTAAAAGTGTGGCCATTGGCTCCTGTTTATCTCCTAGAGACACATTACAGTGAATATCAAATGTTGCCTTTCCTAGCAATTGAAAAGCACTTTTTTATAACCTATGATCCTCTAGTGTTCTGTCATTTGTATCAATTCATCCCCTCTTGGCCTCTCTGGGTTGCCAGTCACCCTTTAGCTTGACTGCTGTGTTGTAATAAATCAAAGTGCCCAGGGTACATATTTGTAAACTCCAACCTGGTTGCATTTAAAGGACCTACTGACAGAGCTGGGCTGTTTAGAAGGGAGGGGGGAAAGTCACTCTTAACTTGCACAGCGATGCTGGCAAAATCTCCATGTATGAACAAAACCTTTCATGTGTATGAGTCCGTAGCTGAGCCTGGATGGGATGGGGGATTTTTTTTCCTTCCCAGGTGACCAGTAGCCAAAAAACTTGCCATCTGTGAGTAACTCTATTGGAATGATCTTTGGTCATGCTTAGATCAGACCAAATGGTGCTTTAAGCATAGTTTTAAAGCTCTGTCAGTATACTGCTGTCGCCATGGTATCTTGGAAACTGGACTTCAGCATTACCACCAATCTCAGCAACTCTCGTACATCAGGATAGGAGATTGGAAATAATGCTCAGGTGCAAGTGGTCTGTCTGTTTAGACTCACTTCTTTAAAGTGATCCTTGCATCAGCATAGACAAATATCAGTATCTATGGATAAGGATTGATTATTATTTGAGCAATAATAGTACACTTCTATACAAAGGCATTCATTAAGAATGGGTGGAGAGGAAGGTCTAGAATGTCAACAGAGGGGGTTTCAGATTTGCTGTCCTGCAGACAGTCTTGTCTGTGCTGGCTTAGTACATTGTTTTCTTCTTTTCCCAGGAAATGTGCAATGATTTCTGCCCACTATGGCCTTAGTGATGTGTTTGACAATCTCATAATTTCTCTCTGCAAGTTTACAGCTCTCAGCAGTGAGGTAAGTTTGCAAGGAGGGAAAGAAGCATGACTTCTAGTGCACTGGAGCTCTCTTCCTCTGTTAAGCAGCAATATTTGCTTATTTTAGTTATCATTGTATCTGTAGGTATCTATCAGCCCCTGCCCAGAGTTTTCTGGAGGAAGCAATGGGAAACGTGTAGTGAAGTGGGACTTCCAAAGGACAGGTTCAAATATGCAAATTTTCTTCTACTCACAAGTGTCAGTTTGTGCAGAGCAGAATGCCTTGATGTAGAATTGTTAATCACCTATTTGATCCGAAGAGACTTAGATCTCCCTGTGATCCCAAGCAAGTTCATACAGTTCAGATACTGACTACGCAATTACAGGGTTTATGCGATGCCAAGGGGGACTGTTTTGTGAGCTGTACTTCCAAAGTGTAGGAGCTGTGTAGATACACAGCACAAGCATAATGGGGTTAGAAAAACAAATGCTTTGAATTGTCAGTTGGGGTGTGGAGTCGGATAGTAAGATCAGCTGTTAGCCCCACATTTGGCAAGCCCTAAAGACTCTTTCTTTGGGGTGTACCATGAGAATAAATTGAAAGTGCTGTGGTTAGTGTAAGCTTTATTGCCCAAATCTGTTTGTGTGTTACAGCATCTGCCTGTTTTTCCCCAAGGTGTTTGATAGACAGTGTGTGGCAGACTATGCTGGGTGCTAAGGAGTAGTTGACAGCAATTCCTGTAAAGGGTCAGAACTCCCAAAGGATCTCCCAGTATTGCTCTCAGAACCAGTGCAAGACCCACAGTGAGCAGAACAGAATTGCCACACATACTGGAAAGGGAAACAAGATGATTCAAGACTGAAAGCATGGGAGTAAAAAGGCCAAGACAGGTGAATTTTTTAAAAGACAAAGGAATCCCAAGCAGAGGGTTTGCTTTAGATTCCCTCTTCCTCCACCGCTCACAACAGTAAAGATGCAGTACTTGATCCTCTCCAGGCACCCCAGACCTCGAGACTACCAATAGGTAACACAAGCAGAGGAATGTCTGCCATGAAACAGTTTGACACAGATTTACACAGCAGAAGCAACTAGACTAGACTAAGCCCTCAGATGCACCAGCTATTGCCAGCTGCATCCCATCTAGTTGTGAGACTGGAATCTGGAGCAGTCTGAGGTCTGAGTTAATTATGTAAGCATGTCTTTTGGTGATGACAGAATCAGGGACTTCTGGATCTGAAGAAGGCTGAGTTCTTATCTTTGGCCAGATTCCAGGTACATCAATTACTTTCTGCTGTCCTAAATTCCTGTAAGGCTTGGAGACAGGAATGCAATAGGACAACTGAACAAATATTTAAGAGTCTGGAGGAAGAAGAGAAGGGGGCATCTTCAGAAGACTGAAGGAGTCAAAGCAGGCATCCTCTCCATGGAGTGCAATTGCTATGCATGGCCTCTTTGAAAGAAGGGAGATGGAAGGGAACATGGAGGGGCTTTAAGTGATTAGGAAGAATGAGTGCCCCACTTCATGATCCATAGTTAAGACTAATACTGACTCAGTGTGTAAGTAGTAGCAAAACCTGTGTGTGGTTTTCAGTGATGTGGCTTCTTGCCACAGTGCAAAATCAGGCATATTGCTGTTTGCACCCTGACACTTCAGTGATATATGTATTCATGTGGTTTCCCCATAGCAACGATGGGAAAAAACCAAATTGTTTGTGGCATTTCTGCCAGATTTCAAATTGGCATTTTTATTGGAGTTTGCTTCTAAATGAAAGACCCATTTTGATAACAGTTTTGCCAGCAATTTGGCTGAAGCAAGAGCTAGTTTTTCTGGGCTTCAGATCTGAGATAGGATAGATTGATTCCTTCAGTCTCTTCTCTTCCATTCTTGGTGAGGGGGTAAGTATGGATTTTGTTCACGTAAACAAGAGAATGGCAAAGCCCATCTCTTCTCAAAAGGAAGATTGCAATGACCTTAAGTAACTACAGAATCATGAAGCATGTTACACTGTTTGATACTAGCTCACATGGTTGCTGGTTTTTTTGTTGTTTTGGCAGCATATGCTTGGTTGGTTTCAATGACTTAGCACACCTTTTGTGTTTTGAAAAGCTGTGAGTGCGTTGAACAGATTATGAGCATTTGTGATCCAGCAACTATTGGCAGAGACTTCACGTTAGGATTGAATTACTTTGAATCTTGCTGTTAGGTAGTGGTAGGAGTAACTTCGCAAGTCAGTAATGGTTTTGGCCATAGTTTCTTTCTCTAACAGCACGGCAGAGTAATTCCTGCTTCCAGAGGAGATGTGGTACTTTTTGTAGAAGGCTTTGATCCTGAGCTGAGCTCCTGTAGCATGATAAATTAGTGGGTTTTCAGCAAGCACTTTCAAAATGTTCTGAGTTGTTGTCATTCTTGGGGAGCTTATATCTAGGTGTTTCAGTGATTCAGCTTGTATCAGGTAAGCCACCTTGTCCTTGTTTTTGTGCAAAGTGAATATGAGCTGAGGAGTTATCCAAGCATTGTACAAAGAATTGTTATCCTTTCCCATAACCAGTTCTGAAGCATCTGCCCTAATTTGTGTTGAAAAGAAAACATCTCTTTCTGACTGATTGCCACCGCCTCTTCTTTCCTGCAGTCTATTGAGAACCTGCCCACTGTTTTTGGAAGTAATCCCAAGGCCCATATTGCAGCAAAGACTGTGTTTCACTTGGCACATCGCCATGGTGACATTCTGCGAGAGGGCTGGAAAAACATCATGGAGGCCATGCTGCAGCTTTTCCGAGCAGAGCTGCTGCCCAAGGCCATGGTGGAGGTAATAATTAGCTGGCTGGTGGATAATTGAGGACTTATGGGGGTGGGAAGCTGGCTTTTCATAGAGCCAGTTCCAAAAGCAGGAGAGCTCTCTTGCGAAGGCTTGGCTTTGGTAAAGCATGTACAGAACTTGGAAGCCTGTGAAGGGTGTAGTGTTCAAGTTATGTGCAGCTGCTTCTGTAGCTTGTTTCATTTTTTCTCATTTTACTTCTTGTTAATTTTGAGGAATTCCAGCATTTATTTTACTTGAACAGATTTTGAATGTTGTGCAGAAGAGGGACACGCTTATAAGGCATGAAGTACTAGAGCACAGCATTGGTGTTACCAGACGAGTGTGGCACTTACTGACAGGATAGTGGGGTGAAGAGCTGGGTTTGACCACACACATATGGGCTGTTTGGTGTAGTGTTTCATCACGAAGAGAAACACAATGGGGTTGGCGGGGAAGGCTGTAAAGAAGTGGACAATTGGTCATGTGCATGTCGTGGTCTGTGTTCCAGGTTGAAGACTTTGTGGATCCTAATGGCAAAATCTATCTGCAGCGTGAGGAGACACCATCTAACCGGTGAGTGGCATAGATGTCCCAGGCAGTCTTTGTTGTACCAAGGCTGGAAAATAACATGATTTCTTGTTTTCTTACTGATGCTGGTGTCTTTTGATTTGCAGTGGTGAATCAACAGTACTGAGTTTTGTTAGTTGGCTCACCCTCAGTGGGACAGAGCAATCTGGTATGAGAGGGCCATCTACGGAAACACAGGAGGCAAAGCGAGCGGCTTTGGAATGCATAAAGGTAACATAGAGGCTGTAGAAAAACCTGGGTTTTTTCTTGGTGACAATACTATGTGGGTAACAGGCAACAAAAGCACAAATATGCATGCTGCTTGGCAGGTAACAGGAGACTTGGGAACTGAAAGAATCTACAGACGAGCATATATGGATTGACAGCTAAATGGTCTTTTGTGCTGCTGTGCACAAAGGTACTAACACATCAAAATAGGAGTGATTCCCCAGGCTGGGATCTGCCCTGGGCATTACAGTCCTATATTTAAAGACAAATTAATGAATTCTCAAACACCTAATCTTTTCCAAGACAGTGTTAAGGTATATGGTGCCAACAAAATCTGAGCCTGGGGTTTGACCACTGTGTGGCCAGAGGAGTTATCTGTTAAAATCTGTTTAGCACCGATCAGATCTGTTAAAAGTAATTGATGTTAAAGAGTGAACTAGTTGGAAGGAGTTTTCCTCCAGATAATAACAACTGTCTGTGTCTTTCCTGTGAATATGATGTGTTTCTGGATGATCTGTTTGTATGCCTTCCACACTCCCCCGATGCACAGTTGTCTTTTCTGTCTTTTGCAGCAATGTGATCCTGAGAAGTTGATCACAGAAAGCAAATTTCTCCAACTTGAATCCCTCCAAGAGCTCATGAAGGTGCGAGAGATAATTGGGCAAGGGACTGGATGGTAGTGGAACAAGTATGCTATCCATGATAGTGGATATGTGTTGTGTACTCACCTAGCTCCTCTGTCTTCAGAGGAGGTCTTGGAACTATTTGGGATTTGAAACTAGTCATTAGTTCACCTATTAAAAGTAACTTCTGTGCTGGCAGACACCAATTGCTCTGGCAGTAG
This sequence comes from Rhagologus leucostigma, assembly GCA_013397725.1. Lineage (NCBI taxonomy): Eukaryota > Metazoa > Chordata > Aves > Passeriformes > Rhagologus > Rhagologus leucostigma. Next base: position 2,346,531 of record VZTD01003771.1, read on the forward strand.
AAGAAAACATTAAATTGTGGAATGCATTCTAAAAGCCTTGAGAACTCTTGGCAAGTGTTTGAAAGTATTTGTAGTTCTGTGTCAGAGCTTAAAGATTTTCATCATTTCAGGTGTGCTATGTACCTAATGAGAGCATTCTAAAAGGCCACTCTAGAGGCAAGAACTGTACAGAAGTATTTGACAGTGTGTCCTTAAGTAGTGTGGTACCTGGCTGCGGGAGATATAATAAGGCTGGACTCATTAGCCTTTGAGCTAGAGAAGCTCATCTCCCCTGGGGAGTGTCATCTCAGTTCCAGGGGAACACTATGCTCCTGCTCCGATTACATCAGGAATTCTCCCTTCATATACAAGCTGATGGCTTGAGAAGAATAGCTCCAGTATTTGTAGTTTTTCTTAAGTATGCCTGCTTTTTCTGTACTTCACATATTATTAGCAAGAAGCAGCTGGATATCAGAATTCCTCTCCATCTGAGAGACTTTGTCAGAGTTTAACATCTTTTAAGTTCATATTGTATCTTGCATAATAAAAAAAATATATTTTTCCCATAGATTTAGCTTCACCTCTATCCAATGCCTTTTTGATAGACTATGCATGACCTCACCAGGCAGTGGAGTACAGTTTTGGCCAGACTCAAAGCATTCTGTTGGTTCCCCATTTTTGGGAGCTTGTGATCCATAAAAATATTATGGCTCTTCCAGGCTCTAATCTCTGTGACTCCTGATGAGGAGACATATGATGAAGAGGATGCAGCCTTCTGCTTGGAGATGCTTCTGCGGATTGTTCTAGAGAATAGGTATGACCTTGAAATACATGCACATTCACTGTAATGTCCCTCCTTTACTGCAGCTGCTGCCTGGGTCCAGGGAATGAGTTCCTTATGTCCTCGATTTGCCAGCTGAAGCAGCATGTGGCTGTAATTTCAAGGCTTAACAATTCCACTCTAGCATGTGCAAACAGAAAGGCTATTAGCTCATGAATTAGTGCTTGATATCCTGAAATCTGGAGAATATAAACTAAACTCCAGAGGGAGAATTCTCCCACCTGATTGCTTTGCAAGTAATAACTTTGATAGTTTTGTTGTTTCTGTATATCTGTTCTTCTGTCTTCCAACTGGAATTTTTCATTGAAGTTAAGAAATATTATGTGTTGTCCGGAGTTGTGGGAGAGGTAGCTGGATCCTGCTTGTCTCACATCCTTTCATCTTACCCTTTCCCTCCTCCTTGTTGTGGCTAGGGACCGTGTGACCTGTGTCTGGCAAACTGTCCGAGACCACCTTTATCATCTCTGTGTCCATGCAATGGAGTTCTGCTTCTTGGTGGAGAGGGCAGTGGTGGGGCTGCTCAGACTGGCCATTCGACTGCTCCGTCGAGATGAGATCAGTGCACAGGTAAGGGATTTCTGAAAGGCAGTTACTGGGGTTTTGTGGCTACACCCAGTGACAAAGGAAACCAGGTGCTATTGGATGGACCCACATTAACCTGTCTGTGCTGCAGGTGGTAACAAACAGCAGTTGTAAGTCGCTCTCAATCAATAAAGGAGTACATTGCTGGAGAATGGAGTGTAAGTAATAGGGTCTGTTATTGCCTCCTTCTCTGGCCAGGTTCTCCTCTCATTACGTATCTTACTTATGATGAAGCCAAATGTGCTGTCCAGAGTTAGCCATGAGGTTGCCTACGGCCTCCATGAACTCCTGAAGACCAATGCTGCCAACATTCACTCCGGGGATGACTGGTACACGCTCTTCACCCTCCTGGAGTGCATCGGGTCTGGGGTGAAGCCGCCCGCAGCCCTGCAGGTTACAGCAAGGGCAGATAACGACACAGGTAAGACAGGTCAGCTTTTGCCAGGAAATCCGATGCCTGCCTGCCAGATAAGCAGCTGCTTCCTCAAGCTTTTCAATTAGCAAAGGGGACTGCAAGAAAACAAAGCTGATATTAAACTACATTAGCAAGATTAAAGACCAGCACCTGCTGTTCACTCCTCATGGTCTGTTCCTGTCTCTATTCTGCCATCTCTTCCTACTCAGTGAGCAGCAATCCAGGTGCTAGTCCCTGGAGGGCAGTGGGAGGAAAACTGATATTGGTTCTGGCAGCTGTAGGAGGTCTTTGCTCTACCCAAGGAGCATTTTCTGCTGGTTGTGGTTTGGTGCCTTGGGTACCATAATCTCTTATCTGAGCATGTAATGTAAACCCAGCTGCTGTTCCTGTAATACTTGCTTCTTTTGTGGGACTGACTCCTTTCTGTCCCCATTTTAAGGTTCTCATAAAATGAGTTTTCTTTAAAATTATATTTCCAGATCCATTTGTATTAGTAGGCCCTGAACCATTCCCACAAGTCCAATGCACTATTTCTCTCTTCTCTTGACTGTGTTAGAAAGGCGGTCTTTTCAGCAAATTGTTCAGTTTTGCTTTAGCCAGCTGTCAGTATATTTGAGGATGATGTCTTCAGACTTACAAGGCAAAGAGCAAGAAAGGACTTTTCCAGACGGCTTTGTTTTTCTCTTTGCTTTTCTAGAACTTCTTTGATAGGTCCTGATGCTTTGTGCTAGACAGATGGGAGAAGCAGGACTTTTTAAAACACTTAGGGACTTTGCCCTCTGGATTAATGCTGAGCTGTCTTCTCTTACCTCTCTCCTTTCTTTTTTCTTTCTTTTTTTTTTTATTGCTTTTGATAGAGCAAATTGCTTGACTTGGCACCTTGCACATCAAAACATTAGTTTTCTACCTCCTTATGAAAATGTTTGGTGCACTCTGTTCACAGCAAGTCTGTCTGTCTGCTGATGAGTTTCTAGACAGTGTTGAACGATGGAGAGAACGAGTTTTTACTTCTAAATAACATTATATCAGCAACTTAAATTTGTCCCTTTCAAAGACTTCTGTCTTGGGACATGTGAAATTTAAGGTTATCCTAAATGTCAGGGCAGGTAGATCTGACAAGTGTGGAACATATTAATAACCACTTGTGGTTCCTGGATGATGCTGATCTGACTAATTTGGATTGCTTCTCGCTTATCCACAGCTGCTCTTGCAAGTTCTTGATTTGGCTTTGATCTAAACCCCATGCCTTTTGTCTTGAAGGTGCTCAGTCAGACAGCGAGGTGTCCTCCTCCTATCATCCAAGTGACATGAGCCTGGACCGTGGCTACACCTCTGACTCTGAGGTTTACACAGACCACGGGAAGCCAGGCAAGATGCATCGCTCCGTCACAGACGTGGATGTCATGAACAGTGGCTGGCTAGTGGTGAGTAGTCAGTGGGCTTCTGGTGCCCAAAGAAGACTACTCCTACTGGGGTGGTGAGCAGAGGGTATGGTAGTGAGAGAAAGAATAAGACAGTAGAAAAGAGAGCTAAGATGAGATGATAATTTAAAGGGAGGATGGGGAGAGACACAGATGGAAAGGAGAAAGCTTTGAGGCAAATGAGGAAGAAAAGGAAACGGACTGTACAGAAACATTACTTATTGGCTTCTGAAGAAAGGCCCTTTCAGTGTGTGCATGAGATACTGCTTGTTACGCTACTCTCTCCTGCTTACCTGCTTGCTGTGCCCTGCAGGTGGGGAAAGATGACATCGACAATTCCAGATCCACTGCTGGGCTCAGCAGGCTGGGTCCATCACCTCTCGTCAACCAGTACAGCCTGACTGTGGGGCTGGATTTGGGCCCACATGACACAAAGTCTCTCATGAAATGTGTCGAGTCCCTGTCCTTCATCGTGCGAGATGCTGCCCATGTTACACCTGAGAACTTTGAGCTCTGTGTCAAAACAATACGTATCTTCGTGGAGGCCAGCTTGAATGGGGGTAAGATGGCCCTTCACTTGACAACCAGGATTCGGCTTGGGGTGGCCAGTCAGCAAGCAGTGTGACGTATACTGTCAGGGAATGAGTCCCCAGCCCAAAGAAAATGGTCTACCAGGAGAAAAGTGTCCTGTCCCTTGCTAGCAGCAGGGACCTTATTCTTATCCCCCTCCCTGGGATGAAGGGGAGGTCTGGAGTTGATGTGGAGACAGCAGTATCAGCTCTTGCTGAAAGTTGTTCCTGAGAGGCACTAGGTCTCCTACAAGCAGGTAGTGGTCATTTCAGAGGACAAGGCCCTCTGCTGAGGTTATCAAAAGGTGGCTGCTCTGTGTGTTGAAAAGCAGTAAATTTTGTAGTGGACTATTGTATATGGAATGTTGTTGCCTTTTACTTTCTAGGGTACAAGTCCCAGGAGAAGAGGGGGAAGAGCCACAGGTATGACAGTAAATCCAGTCGGTTAAAAAAAAAGCCAAAAGACAGCTCCACACGGCGATCCCGGGTCTTGAGCCAGCACCAGGTGCACACACACAGTGATGAGGATGAGGACGAGAGCATCCCTGCCAGCTACCACACTGTGTCTTTACAGGTTAGTCAGGACGTAAGTATAGCAAGGATTTCCTCCTCTCCTTTCCCATTCTTAGGGCCTTGCTAGGTAATCACTGGAATTCTTTATGGGGCAAGGGAGTGCTGCATGCTGGTTTAGTGGGCACTGGATGGCAGAGGGTGGCTGTGGTGGCAGTATGTGGTTCTGCAGTGAAAGAGGAAGGCTGCAATTTGTACTGGCAAAAGCAGAATAGCAATGGAGACAGAGGTCCTCTGAAAAGCAAGGAGCAGGTCTGAAGCTGTGAGTCACTATAGCAGGTAAGATGGATTATGGTCATTTGGAGGCATGAGGTTCATGTAGGATTAGCAAGGAGTCTGACAGGGCATCTGAGCTTGAGGAGAGGGGAAAGCCCTGTTGGCTGAGGCCCTGGAATTTCAAGTACAGAGGACTGGGCTAAGGGAGTCATTTTTCTCCAGCTGGTACTTCAAAGGTGTGAAGGCACAGGCCTGCTGACTGCCAGGATTTTGGGTCTCAGTTCAGTAGTAAACTGACTATAGAGTGCTGTCATGTGCCCGTACAGGTAAGGGAACTTTGCATGTGCTTCACATGTCTTTTTTGTTAAGAAAAAAAAGTTGCAGAGTCATTCTGGACAGCATAGCTGAATCACTGGATTTATCCGTGGGAGAGTCAATGCTCTGTGCCAGGAAAGAGCCCATTTTTCCTTTAGACAGGACTGGAATGGTGTTCTCAAAGATGGGACTGACGTGGCTACTGAACTGACATAATTCTTGTTGAAGATACCTGGCACTTTAAGGGGGGGACAGACAGCAGGGCCTGACACCATCTCTGTAACTGTGTGTGGTTGTGTACATACAGAATGCAGGCTCGAGTAGCTTGAGCCTTTTAGCTTCGTTTGGAGAGCAGCAGAGGTCAGAGTTGCTTCAAAATTTGAAGTCCTGTGTGTTTCTTACTGTGCCGTGTACTTGCAGCTCCTGGACCTCATGCACACCTTGCACACACGAGCAGCTGGCATCTACAGCTCCTGGGCGGAGGAGCAGCGACACCTGGAGACAGCAGCCAGGAAAATCACAGCGGATTCCCGAACACTGTGGTCCAACTGCTGGTGTCCTTTGCTACAGGGTAAAGCCATCCCCTGGCGATGAGAGCGAGCAGAGACATTTCCAAAGTAATGGCAGGAAAGTTGAAGAGCCAAGAACTAGCTGCAGAAAGCAGGCATAGGTTGTTTTTAGGGTCTGTTGTAATTGAAAAAGAACTTCAGGTCAGATCAGATTTGGAAAAACATGTTTAGGATGACTTAGCTGCCAACATGTTTCTGGAAGTGGTAGTAGACTGCTAGTCTGTGGCCTGGAACAAATATAATTCTCTTTTTTTCACAGAGAGTTTTTGATCTTCATTAGACTTTTTACTCTAGACTGGGGAAGTAGGGATGTGACATTCTCCCTGTGGGCTTTGCCATAAATCCCTCTCTTGCAGGTATTGCCTGGCTGTGCTGTGATGCCCGACGGCAGATACGGATGCAAGCACTCACTTACTTGCAGCGGGCCCTCCTGGTACATGACCTGCAGGCCCTGGATGCCCTGGAATGGGAGTCCTGCTTCAACAAGGTAACTGCCTGGCTGGGATGGGCATGTGATCAGGGCAGCATTGTGTGCAGGAATGTTGTCCTGCTTCAGCACTCTATTCTTGAGCAGCTTGTTCACTGCAACAGGCAAGATGTTCCCTACTCTGGTCCTGTGAAAAGTCCCTCTCTGCTTAGTGTCTCGGTTTGAAAGACAGGTGTCTGCTAAGGAAGGCAGGAGCCTCCCTTGGAATGGAAAATGTAACCCCCTTCCCTCTGACTTATTATAATTTGAAATTAAGGGGCTTTCAGGCAAGGATATGAGAAATTGGAATAACAGTTCTTTACTAGTATATATAACAAGGCAATAATACAGAAATACTGGCTTAACCTGAGAGAGTCAGGATACAACCTGACACCCTGCAGGGCAGGGTGGTGGTAGCAGTCCGATTAAGTGGTGGCTGCAGCTCTCTTCGAAGTGATAGATATGGTTCTGTTGAAGCAGTGATCCTGTAGAAGGGTCTGGTCTTTCTCTGAAGGTCCAGTGGTGGTTATGTAGCTCTTGTCCTCTGGGAATCCAGTAGGTAAGGGCTGACTGTGGCATTCCAAACCTCAGATTATATCCAGGTGGGAATGCTTGGTTCCTCCCCCTGGGCAGAGCATCTCACAATGGGATGATGTAATTTTATGAGTCATGCAGTGAGGCTAGATGGCCCATGAACAGAAGATATCCCTCCAGAAGTGTCATGGAAGAGACAAAGAACACTGCCCCACCTGGTTTTAACAGATGGTGATAGAATACATACTTTTGGTTACATCTTACATTGTAACCTAAGACACTTAGGCTTCTGACAGGGCCTTTTGGAGTATTGAAGTGAATCCACTTATGTGCACGTCCCGTTGCTTCCGTCATGTCCTCTGCCTAGAAGCCACCAGTCCCAAAAGCCAGTGCCTTTCTGTAAGGCTGTCTGTGCAAATCTTATCAGTCATTTTTCAGCTCTAAAATATCCATGCGTCTGATCCAACAGGTGCTGTTCCCTCTGCTAACCAAGCTACTCGAGAACATCAGCCCAGCTGATGTTGGTGGGATGGAAGAAACTAGGATGAGAGCCTCAACACTACTCTCCAAGGTGAGCACACCTCTGCTGCCTGAAAGCTCAGGGGAAACCATGTTCCTCAAGAAAATCAAACTGTTTGCTGTGTTCGCTTCTCAGCATCTCTGATCTAGACAGGTGTCAGGGTGCTAGTTTGACTGTCTTCAGTGCTGGGCTGCTCCACCAGCTTCTGCTGCTGGAACATGCCTTCTTTCCAGAACTGTCTCCATTATTCTAGTCCTTGGAAAAGTTGTCAGGAAGGAGTTTGTGGCTTTATGATAGAGAGAGAGAAGTATTTCACTCAACATAAGTTGAAGACAGTCTGTTCTTGGGGTGAAATGATGCATGTCAGAAGCTGATAGTCCTGACCTGAGGCAGAGGTCTGGAAGGGCTGGAAGACATGGTGACGCAGACTGCAGAGGCCTTCCACAAAGGAGACAAGATCCATTCCTTCACATACGCAGCTCAGAAGTGGGGGAGTGTGTGGCATCCTCAGGCCAGTCCTGTGCATGCTCCCAGCCTGCCACAAGGAGGAGAATCCAGATTTGTGAGACTGGCTTGTCAGTGAGCAGCAGCCCCTATACTACTTGTTGACAGTAGTTGTGTTTTTTCCTAGGTGTTCCTACAGCATCTCTCCCCACTGCTCTCACTGACCACCTTTGCTGCCCTCTGGCTCACAATCCTGGACTTCATGGACAAATACATGCATGCTGGCTCCAGTGACTTACTGGTAGGGTGCTGGATGCAGTGCTTTGAACAACCATTGATTGTGTTTTAACCTTCTAAATTTGAAAGGTGTTTTGATTTGGTGCGGGGTTTTGGGGGTTTTTAACCTTTTCTTCCTTTCCAAACCATTTTGTTTCATGGTTTCTCACCTTGACCTGTTTCCAAGGCAGCCCCATCAGCTGTTTTGAGCTTTTGTTCATTGCTGTCTGTCCATTCTGTGTCCTGTCTCTGATTATAGCTGGAGGCCATTCCAGAGTCTCTGAAGAATATGCTGCTCGTAATGGATACAGCTGGGATATTCCACAGTGCTGACTCACGGACAGGATACTCAGATCTCTGGGAGATCACCTGGGAGCGCATTGACTGTTTCTTACCTCGGCTGCGGGATGAGCTCTTCAAACAGACAGTCATCCAAGGTATGAGAGGCTGGGAAACCTTAAGAACACAGGTTTTGGACCAGTGCTTGCACCTTGTCCAGTACCCAGCTGCCACAATGCCTTGATACTGATGAAATGAAAGTTTAGGAGACTGTGAGAACTTGGCACAGGAAGAGCAAATTGAGGGAGGGCGAAAGGAGTGAGCAAACTGGTGTGTGGTCTCACTGCATGTTTTGTCTTTCCAGATCCTGTCCCCAACGTACCAATGGAGCAGCAGCATCAGAAAACAATAGTGTCTGCCCTGCCCCCTTCTCCTGTGGGGGATGTGAGACCATCCACCCATGTGGCTCCTTTGGAGAAGCCTTGTGAATTGGGTGTCAGTGGTGAGTCCTGTTTTCTTTTTTCTGGAATCACCTTCCCAGCGTGGTGGCATAGATCTGCTTTTCCTTGGTTTAGCACGATCTCTGGTGACCAGGCCTCTAGTGTTGTGAAATGTTGTGCTTCCAAATGGAAAAGTTGTTGCTGAGGTTATTGGGGTGGGCAGAATGCCTATGATTGACCCGTGCTCTTCAGGGCCTTGTATGAAGGGGCAAGTCTGAAAAGGCCCCTGAGTTGATTTTCAGCCCTGCTTAGTTTTGAGCTAATAGGTGACTTTGTCAGGACCTATGTAAGGATCTGTTTTGTCTCCTCCTTCTTCCAGAGTCCGAAAGAGCCACTGCACCTGCCTCGCCCACCATCAGCACCTCTGCCTCTCCTTTCCCAGCATCAGCTTCAACAAAGGCAAGCCCCGTTACGGACATACCTCCTACAACAGCACAGCCGCCGCTCATCCTGCAGCCTCTTGCCTCTCCCCTGCAGGTTGGGGTGCCACCTATGACTCTTCCAATCATTCTCAACCCAGCCCTAATTGAAGCCACCTCTCCTGTTCCCCTCTTAGCTACTCCACGGCCCAATGACCCCATGACAACCTCTGAAGTCAATTAGTTGGAGGGTGTCGGAGAACTGTCTGCTGAGGAAGCTCTGTGGGTGGAGGATGCTGGCCAAATGTTCTCTGGTAGTGGGCATGTTTGTTTTAAAAGATGATGTTAACCTGAGCAGAAGGGCTGTTGCCACAGTCTTCTGGAGCATGTCCCATCCTGCTCCCTTCTTGGGGCATCACCTAGAAATCTGCCCAAAAATCCCTGTCTCCATGGAGGACTGCCCAGTTCCACTGATCAGTCTCTTTCCTGCCTTTGCAATCTCAGGGGCCAGGCAATGCCCGTGCCCAGCAGCCTGGGACCAAGCTGCCACCAGTTCATCTGGTTAAGAGGGAAAACTTGTTGATGTCATACCAGAGAGAGGTTGCAGTACAGGACTGCCTCTCAAGATTACTCAGTCCAGTCCCTGGACAATTCCCCAGCCATTCCCTAGCTTTCCTGCTCACTCTTCTAGTTGCACTGCTTTGTTTGGGCTCTGGGCATGCCTGGGTTCAGCAGGTAGAGAATTTTACTAGAAATGTGGATTGCTTACAGTGCAGCTCCCAGTTTGCCACATAGGGCTTCTTGCCTGCTGGCACATGCTTTCCTTCCTGCAACACGGATGACAGCAATGCCCAAGCCAGATACAGATTAAACAGCAGGCAAGTCTGATAGGGCCAAGCGTGGCTTTCATCCTTGCTCCTGTAAATGTATTCAGGCTTTCTGGTTGGAGAGAGCAAATCCAGAAGGCTCTGCCTAGCTAAGCAGCTGAGAAGGAAATGCTGAGAGCAGAGCACCATGGCCGTGTCTCACACAGCACTTGTGGGGCAGTGATGTGTTGCTTGCCACTCGCTACACATTGGTCTCGTAGTGACCAGCCCCTTCCTTAGGAGAACATCCTCTTCAGCTACAGATGTGGGGATCTGTGGCACCTGCTGACAGATGCCCAGCAGGTCTGCAGTGGTTTCTCTTGGAAGCTCTGAAGAGATCGCACCCTTCTGCATCTTCTAGTTGTTGGGATCCCACGTCCTTCTACTCCCAGAAGGCCCCTGCAGCTGAGGCCCTGGCAGTAATTCTTGTGCTTCCACCTTGCCGCAAGGACATCCCGCTCTTTCCCCTGCTCATGTCCAGAGCAGAGCTGGCTGCCTGACAAGTGCTGCATTGCTGATCCTCCTCCTCCTCCCTCCACTAGTTGGCTAAATTCTCAATAATTTCAATCTTGGAAATCCCCCTGGTGACTGGGAGGGGCATGGGTGGGACTCCAACCCAGTGTATCCTGTATGGAGAGGAACCTGCAGTTGGTGTGGGAATACAACCAGTGTACATACAGAGTAAATGGCTACAAATCCAATGGACTTTTTACAGTGTAATAAATACATCCTGTAAATGAATGTTCCAGTGTTGCACTCCTTTTCTGTCATGGAACTTTGACTCAGAGCTTTGGGAAAAGTGGAGTTTGCTTGTCAAGGTGCTGTGCCCTGGCTCCATATACCAAGGTCCTTCAGCAGAGCGCTGTGTCTGGAGGGAGCACAGGGGGACTTGTCAGCTTACGGCAGGGCTGCAGTGGAGGTTGGCCATCAAGGGACTAATCAGGAATAGTTCCCATCATGGACAAAGCAGAGCTGTAATAGCGAGATTGCTCTGGCAGAAGGCAGTAGTTTCACATGGGCTGTAAAATTTCTGGTGTTACATTGGTGTATGCTCATGCACCACCAGGACTGAGGGCAGAGATGAGGGCTGAGGAGCAGGTGCTCTGTACATCTGGTCATGGTGCCAGAACACAGACCTCGGTGACAGCTCAGCTGACATTGGTGATTCTCTGATGAGGAAAAAATCCTTGTTTCCATGGACAGCACTCAGAGTTGGAGAGGGCGTAAGAGATGCTGGGCTCTTCCAGGGCTAGTACTAGCCATGGATTTGAACAATTACATTTCCCTCCTGGTATTTTCTACTTTGTTTTGTGGCAAGATCCACGCAGTGCCACAGTGTCCTCAGACCTGCATGAGGCACCAGTGCCTTCCTTATTCCAAGAGACTTCTGCAGACTTGGTAAGGGGGTTAAAAACTTGGGAGTTTGTTTGAATTGCATAAGAAAAGGTCTAAATATTGCATCATGGAAGAGTATAGCATACTAGGAGAGTCCTGTTAATAAATCCTGGTTCCCTAACCCCATTTCTACCATTCCTGGAAATATTGTTGTTGCTGCAGCTGTCTTCCTCACCCTCCACTGCCTGTAGATTGCGTCCTTCCAGCCCTTAGATGTTTTCATTCATGTATTTGAGTCCTTGGTCTGCTCATGACCCTTCTGGATCCAGCCCCCCCTCTCTGTCTTTCTGAGCCTTCACTTCTATTTACAGCTCTGTTTTTCTGCTTGTTGAAAGCTTTAGATGATTAACTCTTTGTAAACCACTGCTCAGCTGTCAAGTGCCTCGATGTCAGGCCTGCTGCCCTCTGATCCCCAGGTGGTCCTCTGACTTTTTGGAGTGGTGTCAGCTAATAGCAAAGCTCCATTTTGCCAGCTGCCTTCAGATAGCTGTTTTGGGCACATGCCGTGTTTTAACCTGTGTCTGCAAACCCAGCTTCTAGTGAGAGCATTACGTCTTAACTCACCGACAACTACGGTGCAAAGCAAAAGCCACCCAAAGAAACTGCAGGAAGTGGGACTAGAATGGAAGGAATGTTGACTGGAAAGAGAGAATTGCACTTTAAACAGTTTTCACTAGGCCCTAAATAGGAATGGACTGGAAAACCAGAAGAATTCTTTGAATGTTGTTTGGATTTTGCAAGAGTGAGGTTTAATGTTAGAGAGAAAAAATATCAGGGGAAGTATTGAACTGAAAGGAGATCAGAATCAACTGACAGGTAGCATGTGCTACCTGATGTGTTTATCAGTAAGCCTCTTGAACTCTATTTGTAAGTTAAATGACCTAAAAGCCAGTCATACTACTAATGGCTGCTGGTGAGGAGTGGTGTTTACAACAGTACCCCTTAGATTTGTCCTAGCATATACTTTCTCTAGTCTTGGACTTCTTTCTCATTTTCGCTCAGGGTCTGACTCACTATTTTCCAGAGGAGGCTGAACAGACATCACTGTATTTTGTATTTACCTGCCTCTTCTGTTTACATTTACATCAACGACTTCTACTGCTAAAACAGAGTAGAAATGTACTGGGATTTAGCATGTGCCAGTAGAACACTTTACTGTGGAGCTGGTGTTTTCCTCATTGGTATGAAGCTTCCTAGTGTGACAAGTCCTATGGAATGATAAGCCCTGGCTGTAAAACATAGATTTGGCACTGAAACTCGTGAAACAGAAGCACTGCTGCTTTTAGTTTCCAATTTAAAAATTGGATCTGAGCATACTCAAAAGCCCTGGTCTGTAAGAAAGATTTCCATGGAGTATCAACAGTGAGCTGGCTTTTTTAGAAGTTACCCTCACTCCTATAAATGCCAGCTCCTCTGGAAATGAACTCCTCTGGAAAGATTTATGCCTGTTACAGAGCCTAATGTGTCCTGAAGACACAGTACCCGGCATTTTCGGCCCAGCTGCGCAGAAGGCAGCCCGGCAGGGCTTGTGCTTCTCGCCCGTGGCCCTGGAGTGCTCCGAGCCCTGCCAAGGCTGCTGGGGGCGGCAGCCCCGGCGCAGCGGGCATTGTTCCCACTGTCCATGTGGTGCGGAGGCTGCCGGGAGATGGAGGGCCAGGCCTGCTGCCCGCTGGCGGACAGGAACGCACGGGGCAGCTTTGAGAGCACAACTGGCTCGGGAGCGAAGTTCTGGAATGCAACTCTTGCCTCGAACTGATGGGCTGAACAGCAAAGAGAGACCCCGGGCCCGTGAGGAGGCTGCTTGGAGCGCGAGTCAATGCAGAGGACGATGAGATCCCCCAAGACTACAAGTCCCAGTGTGCAGTACTGCTCGTCCGGTTGTGTAACCAGCACCCTGGCCCAGGTGAGGTGGTGGGCAGCCGGGGCTCCTCTCCCACACAGGCCAGGGACAGTGCTGTTCCTTGGCAGCTGCTCTCTGCAGAAGGCAGTGGGAAAGTGCAGGCTTTATGAGCACCAGACCCTCCATTCTCGAAGGGTGTGAGCCCCCTGTGGCTACGCAGCATGTGTTGGGACTTGCAAACACATCCCCACAAGCAGCCGGGGGACAGGAGGGCAGGTTATTGCTGAGTTCCCAATAGGGAAATGGCATGGCCGTGGCCTTACCACAGCCCTGCCTCTCTGCCAGGGGAAGTTGTGCTTCCTTTGCTCACGTTTTCTGTTTAAGAAAAATGGAAATTTCTCTGGGCAGCAGGGTTGATGGTTGGCTGCTAAACTTAATCCCTAGTTGTAGAAAGCGTCTGGGAACACAGAGGTCAGGCTAACCGGGTCGGGAGTGTACGCAGGCAGTGGCTGGTGGCGTGTCTGCAGCCATTTAGTGAGAGCACAAGGTCAGTCACTGCTGCGGTGCAAACAGCTTTGTCCTCAGGACGGAACGCTGAGCCTCATGGAAGAAAAGTGAACTGAACAAGGTTTTCTCTGCCTGGCCCTTACTTGTCGCAGTACCTCCTGCCTTGTCTTTTGACAGTGCCCTTTGGGCCACGCTTACAGGAGCCCACACTTTCGCGGATGGGGGCCCAGGGCTGGTGTTCGGGCAGAGACAGCATCACCTGGAGCTGAGGGGGGTGAGGCCCCCAGCCCCGCAGCAGGCTGCCGCTGCCCGAGTCAGCCTTGGCAAAAGCTGTTCCGGTCCCCAGCTCCCGGGACGGGTTCGCTGCTGAGCTGTGCCTGCCCTCCCCTGCGCTCTACGAGAGCCTGTCGCTCGCCGCGGCTCAGCCGAGCGCGCTGTGGGGCCGCCCGCCCCGCGGAGCCCGGCGTTCCTGGCTCCGTGCCGTCCTGCTCCCCGGCTGCCCTCCCAGCGCCGTCCTGCTCCCCCGGGCCC
>VZTD01003771.1:2360587-2374021 GCA_013397725.1 Rhagologus leucostigma
CCCATAGCCCGGCGGGGCATGCCCGGCCCCAGGATGCCGGCCTGGGGGATCCTGCCCGTCACGCTGCCTGCCTTCACCATCACCGGCATGTGGATCGTGTGAGTGCTGCGGGGTCGCCACGAGCTCCGCACCCACGGGCGGCGGGGCCGGGGCCCGGGCTGGATGCTGCGGGGTACTGAGGGCCGGGGGTTGGAGGATGCTTCAGAGTGGGATGCTGCGAGGTGGGATGCAGCGGGCAGGAGGTTGCGGGGAGCCGCTGTCTCCGATCATGTTGGGGCACTTCTGGACACTCCCTGGCCCCCACACCTCCCTGAACCCTCACAGCCACCCTGCGTGGTCCCCGCGTCCCCTGCAGCAGCGCTGGCGTGTGCCTCCCTGTCCTTACATCCCCGACACCCCGTGGAATCGCGTGCCCTTGTCCCGGTGTGAGTGCGGCTGAGGCTCAGGTGGCACGGAGTGGTACTGGGAGCCACGCCACCAGCCCAGGTACTGCAGCGCCAGGGCTGTAGCCAGCACATGGGCACCCATCCCCTGTAGTGGATGGATGGAAGGGCCTTGTGCTGGGAGTAGAGGCTGTGTCACTTGGGTGAACAGTACTAGTCCACCCCACCAGTCCCTTTCTTGGGCCTTAACACTGGTGAGCAGTGGATGAAGTACTTTACTCAGAGGCACCGAGAACTTCAATATAGCTGGTGGGACTTCCTGGGGTGCGGGATGGAGCAAACGTACTCCATATGCATTCAGGGTCCTCCAAGAGCTTCCCCCTGAGGTATGGCCTGTCCTACTACACAGAAAAGCCTAATGTTGACCCTGGTGCTAGGGACTTCTGCTCCAAGTTTTTTCCATGGACACCCTGCAAAGCATGGGCTGTCTCCCGTGAGTGACCTTGGGGGGCAGATGCCCCTCCAGCCCAAAGCAGCACAGGTAGGAGTTGCTGCTTATGGTCCTCACAGCCTGAGCTACCCTGGCAGTGGCCCTTTTGGAGACTTGTGCTGGGAGCTGTCTCAGTGAGGGGTCTGCTCCTTGCTGGCTGGGGTTGCTGTTCCTTGGTTTCCCCCAGCTGTCCTGCTCTTTGCCTCTGTCCTGGGATCATCCTTTTTGCAACCCAGCTGTTACATGGCAAGCTCAGGAAGGAGAGGGGTTTTCATACTGGCTTTGGGGCCTATTTTTAACCTGAGCTGGTCACAGCCACCAGCGATTTGAACAGCACGGTGCTGCCACTGCTGTGGCTGCTGGGCAGGAGGGCTCCTCGATAGCTGAGGTGGGGGCCATGGAGCTGAGACCTCTTGGAGTGGAGCAGGGTGCGTGTCATGAACCCCTCGTTACACTGACTGAGACACAAGGGTGACTTCATGGTGAAATGCCTGATGGAGCTGATGTGCCCAAAATGCCCTCCCAACGCACTTGGCTACTTTTCCAGGCTTCTTTTAGCTCCATCGCTGGCCAGCCTGGGGCTGGGGGAAGCACGGCAGAGCCAGCTCCATTGGGTGGCACCCGGCACAGCTGTAGGCTGGTGGAGAGCCCCATGCCCGGCTGGGAGGCTCTGTGACAGAGCAATCCCCCAGAGCCCGTGGAGCACGGCAGCACGATGGAGAAGAGGCCCCACAGAGGCAGCTGCACTGAACTAGAGCAGGAGGCGGCTCTCGGCAGGGGTGGGGGTACAAGGCAGGGGAACCAGGTCCGGGCAGCAGGAGCTCCGCGGAGCACGTGCTGGGCTCACGCACTTGTTTTTCTTTTTCCTGATTTGTAAAGCCGGGAGGTGCCACAGGATGAGTGCTGGCCCCTGGCAGGCAGTAAGGGCTTGTATCCTCTGCTCTGGCAGCTCATCCCTGAGGCTGCTCTGGGTGCTGGCAGGAAATGGAGATGCAGGGAGGCAGGTGGCTGTGGTAACCCTCTTGTTGTCTCTCCTTCAGATATGCCATGGCACTCTCCAACAACCACATCTGCCCTGTCCACAACTGGTAAGGCCTGGGGGGAGGCAGGGGCTTTTTGGCACATCCTGGCTTGGTTAAAGACTTCATAATGCCTGATCCCTCCAGACCTGTCCCATTTGAAATATGCCATGCTGTGCCAGACCACTGGGTAGCTGAGGCACTCCCTGCACCATCACTGTGCTGAAGGGGGGTTGGGGATCAGACTGGNAAGGGGGGTGGGGGATCAGACTGGCCATGGGAGGGGGCTGGGGGTGGTGGGAGAGATGGGAGCATTAAAGGGGCACAGAGCCACCTTCTCCCCCAGCAGTCATGGTGGTGATGGGGTGCAAATGCCACAGGGTAGATGCCTCCTGCCCGGCCCACGAGTGGCTTTTGGGAGCAGAACAGCTTGGGGACTAGCTGCTGTCAGGGCTGGGTGCCCTCCCTCCCCTGCCCTGGCTTGCCTGTGGTAACGGCTGCTCTGGTGAACAGTCCAGCCTTGCTGCAAACCAGGCGGGGAGAAGGAGGCCATTGAAAAAACACAGCATGGAGAAAGTATGAAAATAAGTGGTCAGGGAATTACAGAGGGCTATGTGTCTCCATGGAGAGGGTTGTGACTTGCTTGCTTGAGGCTAAATCTGGCAGTGCCAGGGGGATGGGATGGTCCTGCAGCACCCGGACACCCCACGGGCAGAGCTGCCTGCAACACCCCCAGACGGGGGATGAGGCGTGGAAGAGACAAGGGCTGGGGAAAGAAACACTGTTTGGTCTCTTGGCAACTTCTTCTGCAGGGTTTTTGGCTTGTAGTGTCGCCTTAAAAATCCGCCCAGAAAGATCCATGTTAGTTTAATTCTTGCTGGAGTGTTTGAAGAAGTGAAAAAAAAAAAACCTGCTGCCATTTCCTGCCTGATGGCTAAATCTGCCCTGGGAAGAATGTGTGTTTTGGGTTGTCTCTGCCGCACAGCCAGCCCTTAATGACGAATAATGCTTCCCGGCCTCGGGCTGCTTGCTTTAAACAAAATAATAATAAAAAAACCTCTCCCAAACCAAACACAGCCCCAAGAGCAGCCTTTGAGGAGGCCGTGGGGCTCCATGCCTGGCCTGGGTTTAGTGGCTGGAAAACAAAGCCACCAGTAAACTGAGGAGACTGAAAAAACATCAGAGCCCAGCCCACCCCTTTCCAAAAAGGCTTTTTTAACCATGTGCTTGCTGCACAGCTGGAGGTGGTCAGCCTGAGCTGGGGACAGAGCAGTGCTGTCCCCTCACAGCTCCCCCCAACAGCGCTGTCCCCCCTCAGCCACCACCCCGCGTGGGACTGGGGGTGTCTGAAGGGGCCCTTTGGCGCAGAGAACTTTGCACTCACTGCCTGTGGTGTGAACAGGGGGTCCCACTAAGCCATGCCAGGCAGAGGTGCTGGATGCCTGGGAGATGCTGCAGCAAAGAGGCACCCGAGAACCCACTTCCAGTGTGTGCCAGCTCCTGGGAGAGCTGTGAGGGTGAGGGCGCATGAACCCCCGTGGTGGGAACTTAGCTAGGGTTGCAGGCAGCAGCTGTGGTACAGGAAGGTGTGTGGGGCTGATAAGAGCTCGGGGTGCCTGGGCTCATGGGGTCTGTGGGTGCAGGAGGCGCTCCCAGGGCGCAGCAGTGGGTGCGGGCAGCAGAGCCCTGCCCAGCCCGGCAGTGCTGGCACTGCCCCGGGGGCACTGCTGGTGTGCCTGGCTCCAGGGCTGCCTGGGGGCTGGCTCTGGTCGTGTTGTCCCTCAGGCAGTGCCTCCCAGCTCCCTCCCTCCCTCCCAGGTGCGGTGGCACTGCCCCGGGGGTGCCTGTGGGGGCCATTTCCCACACAGCTCACCATTCCAACCTGTCCACTGCAAACCTGGAGCTGTTGGTGGCTGCGTGCCCGGCTTCACTGGTGCTTCCATCCCGGGGATGTGTGAGGGGGCTGGCAGGTGGGTGCTCCTGCTCCTGTCTGGGTGTGGGGCTGCCAGAACCGCCTGAGCCAACACCCCGGCCCATGCAGCGTCTGCCCTGCCATGGCCTCTCCCTCACAGGCCGGGGCTCCGGGTGAGCAGCAGAGCCAGCAGGCAGGGAACAGGCTGTGGAAACCCAGGCGCGATGCTACCTGTTGGGCAGTGGGTCGCTCCCTGGAGGGGCTTGATCCCAGGGTGTGGGCACACCCCTGGGCTTGGGCTACACTCACTGTGGAGCAACTCAGCTGCCCTTGCAGGGCCGGTGGGCAGGAGACAGGGAGGGTCCCGGGCAGCATCTCGGCCCTCCTAACCTGTCCCTTTGCTGTCGGCAGGAGTTACAACCAGTCATGCGACATGGATGGCCCCAGCTCCTGCTGCACGCTGGATCACATCCCCCTCGTCAGGTGAGCAGCCTCAGGGTGGGAGCACGGGCTGAGCTGCTCTGAGACCCCTCCAGGGCAACCCAGGAGGGTGTCCTGGGGCGGGAGACAAACACACACCCCAGTGCCCCCTGTCTGAGGGCTCTGTGGGTCTTGTTTGTCTCCACAGCAAGTGTGGCACCTTGCCTCCCGAGAGCTGCTTCTTCAGCCTCATCTGCAGCCTGGGCTCCTTCATGGGTAAGTGCCTGCTGCCGGGGAAGCAGGGCTGGGAGGGGCTGCCCTGCAGCACCCACCCTGGCAGAGGGCAGGAGTGGGATGACGGGGGCACAGACAGTGGCATGTGACGGGGCTGTGTTTCCCTCCCGCAGTCATCCTGGTGGGACTGCTGCGCTACGCCCACCTCCTGGAGCGCCTGGGGCCATCCCTTCTCAACACGCTGGGGCTGGCCACTGGCTGGGTCTGCGCTGCTGGCCTCACCATGGTTGGCAACTTTCAGGTAAGGCATCCCCTCAGGAGTCCCTGGAGTAGGGGGGCAGGAGAGAGCCTTGGCTGGAGCAGGGCAGTGGCTGTGCTCAGCAGGGTAGGGTTTGGGGTGGTTGTTCTGGTCCAGCGTCCCATCCGTGCAGTCCTTCTCCTCTCCTGTGTCAGTGCTGTGCTTCCCAGGGTGCTGGGAGGCCTCCTTGTGTATTCATAGTTCACGTCCAGATTAAGCTGCTGGGTCTGGTTTAACTTTTACCTGAGCCCCTCCGCACGGTCTGTCCTCTCCATGCAGGGGCAGGGACACGCTGTTCAGGCTGCTGATGATCTTGTGCGGGGGGTGACGCCAGGAAACTGTCAGGGCAGAGCCTGTGCTCGCAGGGACCGGAGCGGGCTCAGGCTCCCAGGCTTGGCAGCACACGGTGGTGCTCAGCCCCTGCCTGCACTGCCAGGCACCGGCCTCCCGGCAGCTGCCTGTGGCAGCCAGGCCCTCCTGCTTGGCCGAGGCTGCTGCCTGCGCCAGCCCCGGGAGAAGCTCTGCGGGCCCCGATTCCCCTTGTGCCCCAGCCGTGGTGAGCGGCGCTGGGCTGTGACTCTTCAGGAGGGGTTGCAGGCAGCCCCTGATGTTGCTCCGGGCAGAGGGCAGCCCCTGCCCCTGGGCACAGCAGGGCTGCTGGCCCATGGATAAAAGAAACAGAGCTCTTTGAGATCCCAGCAGTAGATGCTGGATCCAAGTCTGCTCTTTAGCCAGGAGTCAGGCACAGGGTGAGCTGCCTGGACCTGCTCCTGGCACTGTCTGCACCCCTTCCTGGGCAGGAGTCCAACTCCTGGAGCAGTCGTGCTGTGACAGGCAGTGTCCCTGGGTGCCAGCACTGATGGTCTCTTCCCCACAGGTGGATCACGCCAAGGTGCTGCACTACATCGGGGCGGGGGTGGCCTTTCCCACCAGCATGCTGTTCCTGCTCCTGCAGTCCATCCTCACCTACCGCATGGCCAAAACCCGAGGGCAGTACTGGACGGGCCACTTACGTAGCATCCTCACCACTGTGGCCTTCTTCACCCTCGTCTTCAGTATCCTGAAGGGTGTGGGGAGAAGACTGGGAATGGGCTGGTGAAAGGTGGTCCTCACGGTGGGGTATGCGCCCCATATCCTCTATCCTTTGGCCTGGCAGTGAGGCGTGGTGCCAGGAGAGGGGCTGCTCACTGCAGGTGTAGGCTGGAGGAGCAGCAGTATCAGGGCTGGGCAGGGGCTGAGGAGGGGAAGGGATGCTGGTGGGCATCTCTTGGGGGGGTTTTGGGATGCCCCAAACCAGCCCTGCCCTGGCTGCTGCAGCCCAGCCACCGCTGCAGGCTCCAGTCACACACCAGCCAGGTCTGGTTAATTGTTGGGTTTTTTTAATGGGACAAAGGTATTTTGAGCCCTTGGCAATGCCAGGTCCATCTGGGTTACCTCTCTGACCGAAGCTGAGTACAAAAGCGCTCTGTGCAGGTGCCAGGTGGGTGCATGGCAGCACCTCTGCCAGCCAGGACTTCCGGGCACCCGCCAGCCAACCTGCCCATGGGACAAGGAAGGGCCTGGTGAGCAGGTACTGGGGTCTGCAAACACTTTACCAGGGAGGGAGGGCATAGCATCAGGTGGGCTGGAGCTCAAAGAATGGTCCCGAGTGTGTGGCTGGGGAGTGAGGAGCTTATTTGGGACTGAGGTTAGGGATAAATTGGGAAACAAGGTGGTGGTTATTGGGCAGGAAGGGGAAGAAGCATGCAGTGTCCATGGGCCCCACAGAGGCTGGCTGGGGTCTGGCTGAGGCGAGCAGTGCAAGAGGAGCCTGGGGGTGCTGGCGAGCCTGGCACGTGTCAGAGGGTCCTGCTCTGTCACCACAGCGGGCAGGCAGGCTGGGAAGCAGGCAGGGAGCTGGGAAGGGCAGGAGTGCCGCAGGGCCATGCCAGCTGGGAGGGACAGGAAGGGCACGTAAGGACAAGGAAGACAGGACTGGTGTCCATCTGCCCTGTAAGCTCTGGGGACTGACAGTGGGCAAGCAGCGAGCTGTGGTGTGGACAGTGTGAGGAAAGGGCTGGGATCTTTTCTGATGGGATGGGGGGAGTGAGCAGAGGGCTCTACACCCTGCCTCTGCAGCTCTCCCAGATCTTGGTCTCACTTGCAGAAGGCATGGTGGCATACTGCTGGAGGCCTCACTTGGAAGGCTGGGGGATGCACATGCCTCCTCCCCTCACCCACAGTAGCTCTTGCAGTAGGTTTCCCTGGAGATCTTTGGTGGGGATGAGAGAAGGATAAAGAAACTCTGGCAGTGGTAGGACCTGGAAAAGTGGGATCAGGCCCCCTCTCTGGGGTGGGCCAACCTGCAGCACAGAAGGACAGGAGGTGCTGCAGGGCTGGCATGCAACAGTCCAAACCCTGTTACCAAGGCTGAGTTTCATGATCTTTGACTGCATCCTGTGGGAGGATGGGGAGCCATCAGCCTGGCTTGAGGAAGAGGCAAGGAGTGTGGGGAAGTTGAGGCATCTGGGCACCTGGCTTGCACTGAGACCTGCAGCCTGAGTTCCTCCTGTCCTGGGCTCTTCAGATAATCCCAGCCTGGCGTCAGTGCCATGATTTACCAAGGCTGGTTTGGGCATGTGTGCCACCGCTTCACCCGTGCCAGGGCCGTCCTGCTGCTGGGGGAAGAATGTGGGGGTTCCTCAGTGTTAGGAGTGGTGATGTGTTTCCTGCAGAGGGTGGGTACTCACGTCCACCCCAGCGTGAGGTAACATTGGACATGGTCCTTCATGGGGTGGTTGGGGTTCAGCTGTGCTTTCCTTGACTGGGGTACTCTCAGGTGGCGTGTTTTTCATCCAGGAGAGCTTTGTGCTGCAGCACGTGGCTGCCTTGTGTGAGTGGATGTTCATCATTGATGTCCTGGTTTTCTACGGCACATTCACCTTTGAGTTTGGGGCCATCTCCACAGACACCTTCCTGGTCCTGCTGAAAGCCAGCCGGGCCCCCAAAAGTTACAAAGGCGAGAGCAGCCTGTCCAGCACGGCCCACATCCACAGCCACGTGGAGGGCCTGGCTATGGCCTGACCCCCACAGGAGGCAGCCCACAGTGGAGACCCCAAATTGGGCTCTGACCGTGACTCCCCACCTTGAATGTCTGAATCCCCAGCTGCCGTGTGTGTGTGTTTGTGTGTGTATTTGTGTTTCTGTGTGTGTGTGTGTGTACGTGGGCCTGCAGTGCTCTCCACTCTCGGCGGGAGCTGTGTCCAGCGCTCCTCTGGTCGCTGCTGCCCCTGCAAGAGCTGTCCCCTCCCTGCCCACAGGGTTTGGGATCACTCCTGGGGTGTGGGGATGCCAACCTGCTGCTATCAACAGAGCCAGGATCTGCCCCTGAGCCTCTGGGGTAGCCTGGTGTGAGTCAGGGGCTGCTGAAGGCAATCATACAGAGGCTTCCTCCTGTAACGGATGTGGGGGAACAGGGGGCTCACCGTCTCCTCACCACACGAGCCTGGTGTGCTGGAAGGGGAGAAAATCTCTGTTCTTCCCTCCTCCACAGGGGTAAGGTTCAGCTGAGCAAGCCTTCCAGCTGGCTACTGTGACCGTCAGAGGAGCCAAAAACCCCAAGTGCCTTTTCCCTTCCTTGGGAAGTGACTGCACTGCCAGTCTGTCTGCAACCCCAGTGAGGATGGCAGCAGGGGGTCTCTCCCTGCCTGCCTTCCCAGGTGGGGGTGGTGTCTCACTCTGCTGCAGGGTGACACCAGCAGCCCCAGCTGGACTGTGCTGACCCCCTCGCGCCAGGGCTCTCACTGCTCAGGGCCTTCCATGCCTTCAGTCAGTGACTTTCCCCACATTTTTCAGCTTTGAGAACCGCTGAGGCAGGTTTCACCTCCCAGGTCACAGCATTCCCGTGCTCCCAGCCAGTTTGGGAAATGAGTCTCTGAATTTACCATCATATGGGGGATGTCCTGCAGGCACTGTGCCTGCAGAGCAGTGGACTTCCCCTCTGTGCCGCTGCCAGCCGAAGCTGTCCCAGGGAGTGCAGCCATGGAAAGGGGAAGCACTTCTGTAGGAACAGAGGAAGTTTGTGTCCCGTTCTTCTGGGACTCCCAGATCCGTCCTGGGGTGCGTTGGCCGGTGCCTGCCTGGTGGGAGCCCATCCTGCTCCAGCTGCAGCATCCTTGGGTTGAGGTGCAGCCCGGCGTGTCCTGGGCAGGGAGTTGGGGTGTCGAGGGGTCTGAGTGCTGTGTGTGTGTGTGTATATGTATAGATCTACAAATATATATATATACATACATATATATATAAAACCCCCTTGTCCCTGGAGAGGGGCATTTACTGCTGCTGCTGCTGCTGCTGTGCGCATTGATCAAGCTGGGCTTTCCTATTTGCCCACCTTTTCCAAACCAGCCTGTAAATCCACCAGTATATGTAGTTCAAAGAGCATTTCTGACTTTTGTATCTAATATATTTTTTAAAAAGTATATATAAAGACAACAGTGAATTTACAATAATAAAAGTGAAAATCAGCCATGGGTGAGGCAGATGGTCCTTCCCGCTGGTGTAGCAGCTGCCTTCGGGAATGGGGTGAAGGGTGCTGTCTTCCCCTCGGGGGACAGCCACGAGCGCGGGGCTCGGTTCCCTGACCCGAGTGCCAGGCAGGTGGGGGATCGGCGGTGTCGCCGGGATGCAGCAGCCCGGAGTTGCCCGACTCTTCGGGGGTCCCCCGGCCCGCCCTCCCGCTGTCTCCGCCGGGCGGAGCCGGGCCCGGGAAGCCCCGGGAGGCGGAGTCGGGTCGAGTCGGGACTTTCCCGGCACCGCGGCCGGGGCGCGGCGGGCGGCCTGAGGCAGGGATGAAGGTAAGCGGCCGGGCCGGGGAGGGGGTCCTCGGGGCTGCCGGGGGGCTGCGGCCGCGCCGGCGGGAGAGCGGTTCCCGGGGAAAGGGAGCTGAGAACGGTTCCCGGGGAAAGGGAGCTGAGCGGCCCGGAGGTTTAAAGTTCCTGTGCCTGGGCTGCCCGTCCCAGCGGAGGGGTCCTGGGCTCCCTCTCGCTCCAGCAGCCACGCCGGTCCCTGGTTGCGTCTGGGCCGGCCATGGGGCCAGCTGGGGTAGGGGATGTCGGGAAGATCCAGGTTGGAGAGACAGTTGCTCTCTTGGAGGGGAAAGGAGACAGTTAAGTCCCAGCGCTGGCGCTTACACCCTTTTCCCTGCCGGTGGGGAAGTTACTTATTTTCCACGTTGCCAGTGGGTTCTGCCCCATCCTGCAGCTCTCCCTCTTTCATGCTGAGCCCTGCCTGCGCTGGAGCAGGGCTGGCTTGCTGCTTACTCCGAGGGGAACAGATCCGTGTCCGCAGGCTCAGCAAGCTCTAGCCCAAATGGAGCCGTGAGCACCAACACGGTTTGGGTACTGTGGGCAGAGTGAAAACTGGAGAGAGTGAGAGACAGCAAAGGCCGGGCTGACGCTGGGAGGGGTTCTCTGAGGGCATACAGCTGGATTAATAGTTCATAACACAACAGCAAAGGAGCTGATTTACAGGCCCTTAGAGGGGAAAACCAGAAGATAAGTGGGTGGCTGGGGTTTGCCAAAACCACCTTGATAGCCACAATGGGAGTAAAGGCGTTTTATGCAGAGATATACAAATGGCTTCAGTGCTCAAAGGCAGGCTATCAGGAGGGGAAGGCTTGGACAGCTTTCAGGGAGAGGAGACTTCTCTCTGCCATACTTGCTGGTCAAGGACTTGGTTTTCAGGAAGCGTCTCAGAGCAAAGTCACTGTGAACGTGATATGAGAGAGACTCAGCAGCCTCTTGCCAGTAGCTGTTGGGACTCCAGGGATGGAGCAGAGCACATGATTAGTGCAGAAGGCAAGGCCAAGTATTTAGGGCCATTGTTTGCAGGTGTTAGCAGACCCCAGGGAAATCAAAATGCGAAGGGAAGAGTATGTTAGAGGAGCAGCCAGCTGAGCAGCTGGAACATGTCAGCTGTACACTAGCGCAGTTCAGAGCAGGGCTGCACTCGTGCTGCCTCCTGCATTTCTGGAGCACCCTTTCCCGTGGCTACTAAACCCTCCTGCCTCAGATAGGCTGACGTATGTTTCCCTCCTGCCTGCAGGGCATCAGCTCTGCAAGTCAGCCGACTGTCATGGGAGGAAAGAAAATAGCACCTGCATTACTAGGTCACGTTCAAGGAGCTGCAGGCATGGAAGAATGGCTTTAACTCACACTGCTTGCCAAAGGCTGCCCCTTAATTGAAGCAGTCTGGCTGGCACAGGGAGGCTGTGCCATCTGGCAAGGGTGCTGTGGCAGTGCTGCACTCCGGGGCAGGGAGCTGGTGCTGCTCCGGGCAGTGCCTTGCAGCTGGATTGCTGCTCTTTTCCCCCATTCTCAGCCATGCCCAGAGAATCCTTCCTTAACCCTAGGAATGTGTGAAGATGGGGAGGAATTAGCCAAGCAAAAAGGGTCTGCAGTTCAAGTCCATGATCCAGGTCAGACGTGTTGGGTAACACAGAGCAGGGAATGCTACTGATGAAGGAGAGGTGGGTTCCCTTCTGGGACGTGTGGGGGATAAAAGCTGCATGTGCTACACTCCTAGGGGAAGCTCCAAGTCCTGGGGGCAGAAGGGCATGCTGCTTGGCACAGGAGGCAGGAATTTACCTTGAGAGCAGATCTGAGGTCACCTGAGGTCACTTTTCCAGGAACAAGGAAGCAGGTAGTGACACCATCTCTGCTCAGCAAGCAAGGTGGGCTTCCTCCAGCACACACTGCACTAGTGTGCAGTGCTATGGCCGGCAACCTCCAGAGAGAGCCAGAGCTGTGTGGGATGTGGAGACGCAGGCACAACTCTGTGAAATTCCTTAGTCAGGCTGTTTGCTGCAACAAGTGGAGGTGTCCCAGGCAGCAGTGAGTGAGCTGTGAAAACCCCTCAAGAGGAGATGGAGCTGATGCCACTGGAGAAGGGGAGCTGTGCTATTCAAGGGGCACAGTCTGTTCTTACCCAGCAGCTTCAGGCCTGGACTCCCCCACCAGACTCAGCGGATGGGGTTCAAAGTGGCTGTTCCCAGCACACTGGGAAGGATGTTTGTCCCTTTGCTCACTTCTCTGGAAAATCTGTGCCAGCAGATAGGGTGGCTGGTGGTGGCAGGCTGAAGCTGTCCAGATGGGGTGGCCGGTGGCATGCCAACAGCAGGCAGTGTGTGCTGCTTCCCACAGGCCAGCAGGGGGTTGTGTCCATGTTCCTAGGCCTTCGGAAGCCCCTGCAGAATGGCAGGAGGAAAGTCCCCACCTCATTTTGCAGTGCTCGATCTCTACCTTCACCTTCCTTGCACCCTCCCCTGCGCTTGCAGATCTCACAGACCCCACATCCCAGGCTGCACGGCTGCCTGGGATGCATTTCTGGCCTCAGGTGGCAGGCTAACCGGGAAAAACCTCAGGCTTGGGGTCATAGGACAGCCCCTTCGGAAGACTTGAGTGGCTGAAAAATCTCCTTGAAAAGGCTCTGTTCAGCTTCTGAAGAATATGAGTCACGCACGGATTGAACAATCCCCTTCCTTCCCCTCTTCTCCCACACACTCAAAATCCCCTGAGTGGGACCTGCAGCAACCACTGATTCAGAAATTCATGGTATGAGGGCACCGTGGAGTCAGATACGGGTTTTTTTTTTCCCTTTCATTGGTTAGTGAGAAGAAATGTGGAGCGTGCCCGTAGGCTCTCTCCTGATCCTGCCCCTTTGCTAGAAGTTGCCGGTGATTTTCTACGGTCAGGCAGACCTTGACCCCAGCGGAACTCCTGTCTGTGGTACTGGCAGTCCCTGTGGCGATGCTGGGGCTGGACGGGTTGCTGAGACCAGCCTCTTCCTCCCCGGTGAGTAGGACGGTGTGAGCGTTGTGGGCGGCAGGGAAGGGCCCCTGCCGCTGGCGGTGCCTTGCTGGGGCCGGCGGGAAGCATCCAGTGCTGAGTGCTGGGGCGGTGGGAGATGCTCCCACAGGGAGTGCTGGGGCGGTGGGAGATGCTCCCACAGGGAGCTCTGGGGCTGCCGCTTCCACTTTGAAGCCACTGGGAAGGAGGCAATGGGAACACGGATAGCGAATACCTCTCTCAGGCCGCCTCCGCGGGAAGGATGCAGGGGCTGCTGCGTAAGTTGAAATTGGGGAGAGGGAAAACACTCCTTTGGGTGCCTGGCGAGGGGCTGCAGACTCTGCTTCGGTCTGCAGAGTCCTGGAGAGATTGCCCTGGACAGGGGGGAGCCAGTGGGCTTGGGGACAGCACTTTGGGGAGACTCCTGTTTGAGTCCGCAGGGGCTTGGAGGCGACATCCGTGTGCGGGAGACACATCCCTGTGCGGGATGGGATGATGTGGGGTAGGGACCCAGGGGCTGCTGCGGGGCTTTATGGCGCGGGCGGGTGGTTTCAGCCGTGCTGCACTGCGGGTCTTGCTGGGGAACGGCTGATGGCAGGGACCGTAGCGGGACAGGCGGCCAGGGACGGTGAGGGGCAAATCCCTCCCTGCTCCCGGGGGGGAAATTCGGCACATCTGGCGCCCCGGAACTGCCGGGCAGCGCCCGGGCGAGAATGGCCGGGGGAGGCGGGCGGGAGTGCTCCGGGATTTCCAGCCCGCCCGGGGCTCCGAGTCCAAAATTCCCAGGAGAGGAGGGGACAGCCCGTCCCATGGCCCCGGGCGGCCGCCGGCGGGCGCAGGAGCAGCCGGGCCGAG
>VZTD01003771.1:2374155-2418541 GCA_013397725.1 Rhagologus leucostigma
TCAGCCTCCAGGGTGGGCACTGAGGGGTCTGCACCTGCTCACCTCTCTTCCCGGGGTGGGACAGGGGATCTGTGCCTTCCCCGATAGGGGTCTGTGCCAGACTGCCATCACCACCCCGGGGCAGTTGGGGATTCCAGCCCCAACACGCTCATCACACTCATCTTCCCTCCCATCACCTAGTGCCTGGACGGGATTGACTACGATGACTTCAGTTTTGGCTCCCACATGATGGAGCAGAAGGAGCCCCTGATGGAGACGGGTAAGGGCCCCTCTGGCTGTGCCCTTCCAGGGGTCCCCAACTGCAGCGGAGTTTCCCAGCAGGTTGACTCATGCCTCTTAGTTCCCAGAAGCACCACAGGCTTTGTCCTTACTGGCCCCACTGTGGGCTGGCTGGGAATCCCTGCCCTGTGCCACCAGGATGGGGTTTGTTCCATCTGGCCCTGCTGCTCAGTCTACCAGGGACTGCCAGGTTGGGCTGTGACCTCCCGGGCATCCCTGCTCCCCAAGTGACAGAGCATCCTCTGGCCCTCCCCTCCTCTTCCTGCTGCTCTGACTGCTCTTCCCAGCTGGGCTGTGACAGCACAGGGATTGGTGGCTGTGAGGACCCCCATGGGACAGACAGGGCTCACATCACCTTCAGTGCTGTCTCTGTATCTCCAGCATCCTTACTGAGAACATGCACTTTGGTTATCCCATGTTTCTCATTGGTACCTCTCCTTTCTGTTCTCCAGTGGAAGGTCCCTACCTTGTCATTATTGAGCAGCCAAAGCAGGTAAGGATGTCACCCAGGTAAATACAGGTGTAACTGTCACCTCCTGCTGTCATGGCATCAGGCTTTGGCCACCCTTGGCTGACCCCTCTTTGCCTCCACAGCGGGGTTTCCGGTTTCGGTACGGCTGCGAGGGCCCTTCCCATGGGGGGCTGCCAGGAGCATCCAGTGAGAAGGGGCGCAAGACCTATCCCACCGTCAAGGTGAGCGCTGCTGTGGGGAGGGGATGGAGCAGTGTCTTCAGCCAGCAGTGCATGAGCATCAGGAGGGAGCCTTGAAGGAAGGACGGGAAATTTCTAATAAGCTCTTGTGTGTCTCCCGGTGCTGGAGGGAGGGGAGGGCTGTGGCAGGAAGGGTGGTGGCCATGGGGAGGGACAACAGGGATTTATGGAGAGTCCTTCATGCTCCTGGCTTATTGTACGTGACCCCCATCTCCTTCCTCCCTGCAGATCTGTAACTACACAGGGATGGCCCGGATCGAGGTAGACCTGGTGACGCACAGTGACCCTCCCCGTGTGCATGCCCACAGCCTGGTGGGCAAGCAGTGCAACGAGGCTGGCAACTGTGTCACAATCGTGGGACCCAAGGACATGACAGCTCAGTATGTGCAAGGAGGACACAGGGTGGCCTCTTGCCTGTGTGAGGTGGCTGTGGGTGCTGCCTGCAGCTTATGAGATGGGGAGAAGATAGGGGTTAGTGCACCCTGGAGCTGTGTTTGCTGGCTGAGGTCAGGAGTGTGTTTAGACAAGTTCATGGTTACAACTCTGTCCCCCGAGCATTTTGCCTGTCTCTGGGTTTTGATGTATGCAGCTTATTTTGGGCTTCTGTTTTGGAGGTTGCAGCTCCCCATCTTTGCAGATGAGTTTTGAAGCCAGCCTGAGTCGCAGGGTTATTCTGCAACTGCTGCAGTTGCTCTTACATATCCAGCCCTGGCTCAGCTCAGTCCCCTTTGCATGCCTCTGGCCTTCAGTCCTCCTGGTCTTGTCTTTGGCAGCCCTTTAGACTTGTCACTTGCAGGAGCCCAGAGTTTCTGGGGCTCCTTTTCTCTCCTCTGTGGTTACTCCTTTTCTACCCCGCACACACTGATTCCCTGCTGCCTGAGTGGCACTGCTCTGTGCTCAGGTCCTTCCCAGCTGCAGGAATATGTGCCCCTTTGGGCTTGCTGCTCCTGGCCTTGATGCTCCTAGATCCCAGCAGGTTTCCTCTTCTCCAGGTTCAGCAACCTGGGTGTGCTCCATGTCACCAAGAAGAATATGATGGAGATCATGAAGGAAAAGCTGAAGCAGCAGAAGATGCGCAACAGGAGCCATCTGCTGACGGGTGAGGGCAGCCTGGGGACTCAGAGGGCCTCGGCACCACAGGCTGACAGCTGGGGGCTGGGCTTAGCGTGGGGCTGGGGTGGGTAGGAAGGGGACCTGGAGCACTGTCCCCCCACACAGCCTGACAGCTTGTCCCCCTGCCCTGGCAGAAGTGGAACTGCGTGAGATCGAGCTGGAGGCGAAGGAGCTGAAGAAGGTGATGGACCTGAGCATTGTGCGGTTGCGCTTCACCGCCTACCTCCGTGACAGCAGTGGGAACTTCACGCTGGCCCTCCAGCCTGTCATCTCAGACCCCATCCATGACAGCAGTGAGTGTGGGGCCAGTCTGAGAAAGGGATGGGGCAGGAGGGGATAAGGACTTCTGCACAGTGACTCCCGACATGTCTTGCTCTGCAGAGTCCCCCGGAGCTTCCAACCTGAAGATCTCACGGATGGATAAGACAGCAGGCTCCGTGCGGGGAGGAGATGAAGTCTACCTGCTGTGTGATAAAGTTCAGAAAGGTAAAAGCCATTCTCTGCAGATGAAACCTTCTGGAGGGGCTGTGGCAGGAGAGATCTGGGGCCACTGGGTGGTCAGGGGTCTGTGTCCCTGGAGCCTTTTTGGGGCAAGGAGACAGGCAGTGCCAGTGCCACTTCTCTCCCCAGATGACATTGAGGTGCGTTTCTACGAGGATGACGAGAACGGCTGGCAGGCCTTCGGGGACTTTTCTCCTACGGATGTGCACAAGCAGGTACAGGGGAGGTGGAGAGTGTCCTGCTCTGCTTCAAGGCACAGGAATGCCCTGTGGGGTGAGGTAGCCCCATCCCCAGCTCCAGAGTGAGCAGGACCTCATGTCCATCATGTCCTGCCCACAGTACGCCATCGTCTTCCGCACACCCCCCTACCACAAGCCCAAGATCGACCGTCCTGTCACCGTCTTCCTGCAGCTGAAGCGGAAGCGGGGAGGGGACGTGAGTGACTCCAAGCAGTTCACCTACTACCCAGTGGTGGAAGGTGAGCACCCCCCAGGCAGGCTGGCATGTCCCCTGCTGCTGGGGCTGCCCCTCACCCTGCTGCCCCTCTCTCCCCACAGATAAGGAAGAAGTGGAGAGGAAGCGCAAAAAAGTCCTGCCTCAGTTTCCTCAGCACTTTGGCGGTGGCTCGCACATGGGGGGGGCCGGCGGGGGGGCCGGGGGCTTTGGCTCTGGAGGAGGTGAGTGGGGATGCCTCTGCCCCTCCTCGCTCAGGTGGCTGAGGCCCGGCGCTGGGGGCTCCTTTCTGCTCACCCATCCTCCGCCTTGCCCCGCAGGTGGGAACTTTAGCTTCCCATACTCCCCTGGGCTGACCTACAACAGCATCTACTCACCCGGCCCCCACCCAGTGGGGAGCTACCAGGGGGGTGTGCAGATGAAGGGCCCTGAGGCAGAGGGGCCTGGGAGCGACAGGCAGGCACCTGCAGAAGAGAGCACGTACTGCAAGGAGCTGCAAAAGCACGGTAGGAGGGGCTAAGTTTGAGGGAGGGCTGGGGGACATTGCTCAGGAGAGGGGGCATGGGTTGGGGACCTTTTGGGGTTGTGTGCTGCTCTCCACACCTGGTGGATGCAGAAGGGTGGATGAGGCTGCTGCTCCTGGAGGTGAAATCCTGCTTTGCCTCCAGCCCAGCTGTGCCAGCTGTGGATGCTGGCGCTAGCCCGTCGCAATGCCCAT
Source organism: Rhagologus leucostigma (assembly GCA_013397725.1). NCBI lineage: Eukaryota > Metazoa > Chordata > Aves > Passeriformes > Rhagologus > Rhagologus leucostigma. The sequence goes on from VZTD01003771.1 coordinate 2,377,931, forward strand.
GCCCTGCTCGACTACTCGGTCACCGCTGACCCTCGCATGCTGCTGGCAGTCCAGAGGCACCTGGCCGCGTCACAGGATGAGAATGGAGACACGTGAGCACATGAGGGGTTTGAAGGGAGAGCATAGGGGTCTTGTTGTCTGTCAGAGCCATTATGGGGGCTCTGGGGGTGGCAGGGAGTACGTGGAGAAGCATGGAGCTGAGCTAGGGGCCATTCCACTCTCTCTACAGGCCTTTGCACCTCGCTATTATCCATGAACAGACAGCTGTGATCAAGCAGCTGATTGACGTCATTGTTAGCATCCCCAGCCAGCAGATCATCAACATCTCCAATAACTTGCAACAGGTACATGTTTTTCAGAGCAGCCAGTTCTCCTCTACCTGGGAGTAGTTCCTCATTCCTGTTTTCCAACCCTGGGGGCTCCTGTAGCTGCTCCTGCTGAGGGGAGGCTGCAGATCTGAACAAGTTGCAGCTACTGGAGAGAATGGTGGTGCAGGACTGGGTTCCTCTTGTGAGCGCTGCTGAGGATGTGCTGCTGTCCTGCAGACGCCGCTGCATCTGGCAGTCATCACCAAGCAGCCCCAAGTGGTCCAGCTCCTGCTGCAAGCCCGTGCCGACCCAACCTTGCTGGACCGCTATGGCAATTCCCTGCTGCACCTGGCACTCCAGGCTGGCGATGAAGAGATGCTGAGGACGCTGCTGGCACACCTGGGCTCAGCTGCCCCTTATCTGCTCCGCCTGCCCAATTTCCATGGTGAGTGGGGCTCGAGGACGATGGGCAGGACCCCAGCGGTGCCATCACAGGCTTGGCCAGAAGGCTGCTGAGCCTATCCCCATCTTGCAGGCCTCCTGCCTGTGCATTTGGCTGTGAAGGCAAAGAGTTTGGCTTGCCTGGACCTGCTGGTCAGGACGGGAGCAGATGTGAATGCAGTGGAGAGGCAAAGCGGGAGGACCCCCCTGCACCTGGCTGTGGAGATGGAGAACCTGAACATGGCCACCCACCTGGTGAAGAAGGTATGGGGCAGCTGGTGTAGTGGTGGCTGTGGGACAGGGACGGGGTGCAGCCTCCTACAGGCTCCTGGCAGAAGTGGGGGCTTCCCTGAGGCCTTGGGGTGACAGGGTGTAGGAGGAGCAGTGCCCAGGCCGCCCATCCTCATGGCCTCACACCTTTCTTAGCTGGGAGCAGACGTCAACAGCCGGACTTTCGCTGGGAATACCCCCCTGCACTTGGCTGCTGGCCTGGGCTCTCCCACTCTCACCAAACTGCTCCTTAAAGCTGGTAAGGCACTGCCCTTCCTCCTTTCCCTTCCCTCCCCATAGCCCTGGCTGCCTGTGCTGGGTGGTGCCAGGCACAAGGTCAGACCACTGGGCCTGGCTCATGCCACCCTTTCCTGACAGGGGCAGATGTTTTGTGTGAGAATGATGAGCCCATGAGCCTGTCCTCATCGGAGGCCAGCAGCGACACAGACACTGACCCTGAGGAGCAGGAGCTGGCCATGGATCTGGGGGAGGCACCCCCAGCTGCCGAGCACAGCACCCACCCCAAGCTCTCCACACAGGGGCACTGGCAGGCAGGGCACAGGCAGCGCCGCTGCCACACGTCCCTGGACCTGACTCGGAGCCAGAAGGTGTGTGGCACAGCGGGACAAACTCGCTGGGAGTGTTTCTGTGCAGGCCGCAGCATGGATGGGGCAGAGTTCCAGGAGATGCTCCTGTGAGGATGCCTCTGCTCCTCCGTGTCCTGCAGAGACCCATGGTGTGAGGAGGTGATGGGGGATCTGGGCAGTGCTTTGGAGGATGCTGACATCCATGTCTGTCTGCAGGTGCGGGAGATCCTGCTGCAGGCCTCCCAGCAGGGGCCCAAGGTGGAACAGCACGCTGCCCCCCAGCCAGGTGAGCAGCCCCTTCCCCCCCCGCCCAAAGCACCACACCCAGGCAGGGTAACACCCTCCTGGCAGCAAGGATGGGCAGCCCGTGATGGGGGCATCTCTCTCACACAGGGAAGGTCCTGTCACTGGACAACGAGGTGCTGCAGGGGCTGGAGCAGCTGCTGAACCAGGACTGCAGTGGGTCAGACTGGATCGAGCTGGCCAAGCGCCTGGGGCTCTGCAGCCTCGTGGAGACCTACAAGGACACCCCCTCGCCCAGTGTCAGCCTCCTGCGCAGTTACGAGGTCAGTGCCTGGCTGGGGTGCCCCTGTCCCCCCTGCCTGTTCGGCCATCAGCCCTGCTCAGTGCCCTCTCTCCGCAGCTGGCAGGTGGTAGCTTGGGGGGACTGCTGGAGGCGCTGGACTCTATGGGGCTCCACAACGCCGTGAGGATGCTTCACAAAACCGAGGCGCTGGAGAAGTTGCAAAGCACAGGTACAGGGAGTGAGGGCTGGGGGGCAGGGAGCGTCTCTGCTGCCCCCCTGTTGCCCCATCGCTAAGAGCACCCGGGAATTGCTTTGCAGAGCTGAAGGAAGACAGTGCCTACGGCAGTGAGTCGGTGGAGGAGGAGCAGGCGCCCACGCTGGCCCTGAAGCCAGGGGGTGAGCTGCCCCCCAGCCAGCAGCCACAGGTGCACTGAGGAGCCAGCCAGCAGCCTCTGTGACTACACAGGGAGCTGCACTGCCCTCTGCCTTGCCCACACAAGTGCCTTCTGGACTTGGGGTCCAGCTGCCTGGACTCAGGGGGATGGGATGCAGCTGGCTCCTGCCCGTCTCTGCTTTTATTTAATGGTCCCTCTTCTGAATAAAAGGACACAGGTTCCATTAGTCTTTGCCCTCCCTCTCTCCAGCCCCAGCCGTGAACTGGTGGGCACTAACCCCCCCGGAACCCTGCCTGGGTCTGGAAGTCTGGCAGCAAGGAGACTGCTGCCAGCCCTCCTCAGCATCCCTCTGTGCCGGGGCTGTCCCCAGCCATGGGGAAGAAACCACAGCGCACCCAAGAAGTGAAGAGCAAGTTTTACTTCAGTAACTGAGAAGAAGCTGTACAAAGGTTTTTTTCCCCCCACCCCCCAAGCCACGTGGGGCAAGGGTGGATTTTATTTTTTTTTTTTTTTTGCAATAGACTCAAAAGAGCAGAATAAAAAGTTTTGACACATTCGCAAAGTCAGTGCTGAAACCAGCCAGGTCCCAGCTGGCTGAGACCTGCGTGTGTGCCAGCCCCTGGTCACAGCCCTTCACTGTGCCTGGACCCCTTTCTGGACAATCCTGCAGCTGTGCTCCATCACTTGCACCTTGCTCTGGACAAGCATCCTTCAGCCCACTCTGGAGTGGTGGGGGCTGCCCCAGCCTGCCCCTCGCCTTGGCAAGGAGGGAGCCTGTGGCTGAGGAAGGGGCTGCATCACTGCTGCTGCGGCAAGGGGACTGCAGCACTGCACACCAGGCTTTGCTGGCAGCCTCCAAGGCCCCAGCCATGCGTTTGAAAAGAGGTGTGGGAAGAAAAGCTGGCTCGAGCCTGTGCTGGACCCATAGGGCAGGGGGACCCCCATACCAACCCTGGCTGCAGGGGTCACCACCCCACGGGGAGTACTTACACACTGCTGCCCACTGTGCCCTGGGTACGATGCTCACACCCAGGTGCTGCAAACAGGGCCAGTCCAGGCTGCCAGCAGTGGGGGTGGAAAATGGGGGTCATGAAGCACCAGTGCATCAGCCTCCCATGCAGCCACACGTACAGCAATGGGTGCTGCCATCCCAAGGCTGCCTCCTTGGTACTGGCAGCCACACGGCTGTCTCCCCGAAGCGTTGCTGGTGCTGAAGTGGAGCTGGGGAGCAGGCAGCAGCAGTACACACAGTAGCCCACGCTCAGCTTGCTGCAGGGTGGGGGTGTGGGGAGCTGGATCTCCCCGAGTCCTTTTAAAAATCTCTTTCCCTCAGAGTGCAGTGCCTACAAGATATGGCTGGGTTTGTGGTTTTGTTTTTTTTAAACAGTTCCCAGAAAGCATCAAAAGTAGCCCCAAAAAAAACCTCCCTGGTGGTCAGCTCGATCTGGTACTAAAAAGTGCAAAACTGTATCACAAAAACTGTTCAAAAGTTGTAAGAAAGCGAGGAGGGTGCAGAGGTGATGGAGGTGGCAGGGAAGGGACCAGGTGCCGTTGCCCTGGTTTCCCTGGCCACCAGCCCCAGGAGAGGGGAGAGTCTAGGGCTGGCCCCCTCCCATCTACCCCCATGGCACGATGGAGCTGGAGAAGCAGCCGCTGGCTTTGTTTTGCTGCATTTGTCTTATTTTTTTTAAACCATTGAAGAGTTGAGCCCAGCGGGTAGGTTTCAGTTGCTCCCTCTCCCCAAGGCAGCAAGAGTAGGTCCTGCAGCCAAGTGCAGGACAAGGAGGGGCAGGAACAAGTCTGATAGGGCCAGGCAGCTCCTGCAGGCAAGGACTGGGGACTGTCCTGCTCTGCCACTGTCTCCGGCAGAGGGGCCATGGCCCTGCATGGCTGGTGCTGGCAGCTGCAGAAGGGCTGTCACCCCCTCCAGCTCGAGCCGCAGACAGACGGACACATGCAGGGTCTCGGCAGCCACGCGGCCTCCACCCCCCGTGCTGGGGGGACAGGAACAGAGCTGCAGTGCAGGCAGCTGAGGCCCCTCACTTACGACTTCTGGGGGTGGCCGGGGGGCTGGCGGCCAGCGCGCTCTGAGATGTTGCGCTTCACCTTGGTTGTGCTGGCGGGCTCTGCGTTGAGCGAGGGGCTGGAGCGAGACTTTTTCAGGCCATCGTCCTCCCCACCCGCTGTGTCAAAGAGGGTGGACTCAAATGCTGCCAGGTCCTCGGAGCCAGCCTTCAGCTTGGCCCGCAGCAGCATGGCATAGGTGCCATAGCGGGATTTCTGGGGAGCACAGTGCAGCAGAGAGAGAGGTTGGCAAGCTGGGTACTGTCCTATGGCCAGCATCCCTGCAGGGGGTGGTGCTCACGGGTCCCTCCAACCCAGCCAGCATCCCAGGGCACAGGAATGCTCGTGGTCCTAGACCACGGCAGTGGCAGTGTAATTCAGCTGATGGGATGGGTTGGTCCCATCACTGAGGATGGCCAAACAGGTAGGGGCAGAGGGTCTGAGGGCAGAGGGGGGCATCTTCCAGCTCACCTCAAATTCCAGGTACTCTTCCTTCTGCTTTAGCTCCTCGTACTCCTTGCCTTTCACTTTCTTCTCAGGCAGTGAGGAACGATGCTCCAGCAGCTCCGCTGACATTGTCTTGAACTTGGTCTCATGGTTCTTCACCTGCTCCTCCTGGGAAAGGGCGGCACCATGTCAGTGCCCTGCTCTGTCCCCCTGGTAGTGTGAGCTGGCCGGGCACAGAACAGGTTTTTTTTCCTTCTAGGAGCAGCCAGGATCTCAGCTTCTGCTCCTGGGTTTGATTTTTTATTTTTTTTCCAAATGGCAGGCAAAATCACAGGCTCTTGTGGGGAATCTGCTCTCTCCTCCTAGGGGGACTGACTGCAGTCTTAAAGCAGAAGAATTTAATCCCTCTAAAACTAGGCTGGTGTTTTTTTAAATCCTTTCTGCTCTATGAATAACTGCCCTGGTATGCACAAGTGCCAGCTAATCCCCCCAGCCGGTTGCCTTTCAAGGTCCCTGGCAAGACCTTGCGAGTCGTGATATGGGACCACTTTCTCCTCCGTGGTCTGACCATCACCTGAGTCCAGCCCCACTGCCAGGAACAAGACCTCAATGTCTGCCCCCAATCTCAGTACCCCTTTTCTTTTTCTCCCCTTCGGCCCTTCACCTTGCTGGGGAGGCAGCTGGGCACATGGCACCACATAGATCCCTCCACAGGGGAAAGTGCCACTGGGCAGATCCGGGGCTTTGTCCCAGGCTCACCAGTGCCCCCACACCGTGGCCCACCTGAGACAGCCTGGTGCAGGAGCTGGGCAGCAGCGGGCGGCTGAACTTCTTCTGGGAGCCGATGGCTGCGGGGAAGGGGGGCGCAGAGAACATGGCTGCCACCACGTTGATGCGTGTGATCCATGAGTGCATCTGTTCAGGGTTCCTGAGAAAAAAGGCCAAAATACCGATGGGCTATCTGTGTCAGAGGGATCTGCTCTGCAGACAAGGTCTGAGTCTCCCAGGCCTGGCCCTGGCCAGCCATGGCATCTGGGACGCTACCCACAGCTAACCTGAGCCCAGCAAGGTAGGAAAAAGAGGAGCTGGGCAAAGCTCAGCACTGACACCAGGTCCCTCTCCTTCCAGAAAGGGCCAGGACAGGGGAGAGCAATGTGGCCCTAAGCCCCATCCCACCCTACACTCAAGTCAGGGGAGCCCCTGTGCCCCAGCATGGGGCCCACCCAGGGATCCTGAAGGACTCACTGTGCTTGGAAAAGGAAGACCCTCCAGTCAGCTGTCCTGAGGTAGAAGACGTTGGGTCGCTTGCTGTAGTCAGATGCCCGCGTGGCAAGTGAATGGTGGATGCTAATAGCATTCTTCAGTTCCTCTTCTGCCAGTGCCTTCCCTGGCTTATACTCCTCCTGCAAATCATGGGGTGCTTCAGAGCCAGCTCAGAGATGCACCCCACCATGAGTCAGCTCCATGAGGTTTCAGGAACTGCAGACTAGCGCTGGCTGTGGCAGGGCTTGGAGATCACCCTCCACCAGGCAGCTGCAGACTCTGCTTCCAGCTCATGCTACACCCTTGGAGAGGTGCACAACCTAGGTGCATTGGCTTGGCAACAGCACAGGGGCTGTTCCCCACTGCCCCCAGTTCCTTGTGTGTGTGCCTGTAGGGAACTGGATGTGCAGCCTAACGCCCCACTCAGGGAAAAGACCCCGGCGCCCTTCTAACCAGCCAAGCCCCCTGCATGCAGAGCTCTCAGTTAGCACTGCCTTTCACTGCCCAGGCTGCACCCAAGCACTCTGGAAACAGGGATGCCACCGGGTCCCCAAGCAACTGCTCAGGCATGCAGGATGCTGAGTCTACTTAAGCCAGGCTTTGCAGTGCTGCGTGCTGCAGCCCCTCTCTCACTGCTGCGGAGACTGCTGTGACCCACCCTCTGGACTGGGGACAATCCCTCTCCCTGGTGTGGATGTGGGTGGCCCTGCTGCCTACCTTCTGCAGGTAGAGAATCATCCCCTTCAGGATGGCGTGGAAGGGCTTCCAGCCGCGCTTCCCTCGGGGTGCTGCCGGGGAGGAAAGAGCAGCTCAGACATCAGCCTCAGAATCGAGCGGGGGGAAAAGCCACCCCCCGCCTCCAGCCAGCCCTGCCACAACGCACGTCACCCCACCCCCGGGACGGGCAGCACGCCAGGACCGTCCCCGCACACCTGAGCCCGTGCAGGCCGCGTGGCTGGCAGATGGTGCTGCTGGCAGGGGGGCCGCTGCCGCCTCCCGGGGCCAGTGCTGTGCTGCGCTCCCCCCGTGCTCCCCGCCTCGCTGCTTGTGCTCGGCTTCACCACTGCCTCCACGCTCGGGCATGGGGACAAGGCGGTGCTGCCTGCCAGGTAATGCCGGCTTTGAAGGGCGGCTGCATCTAATCAGATCTAGGCAGCATTAGATGGCCAGGGCTTAGGAGGGATTTTATGGGGAATACGGTGAACGTGCCTGGCAGTGCCCAACCAGCTGCAGCCCGCTGTGTGCCTTGTCTATCACACCACAGGACACCTCCTTTCATCCACGCGATCCTGTGGCAGGGGTGCAGAGACCCCACCCCACCACCCTGCCTGCCCCTTTCCCAGCACTGTGGGGAAACCTGCCCAGCTCTGATGGTGCATGCGGATGGGCAGGGAGAGGCTTTCCAGCTCCCCAGCTTGAGGGCTGAATTATGCCTGGCACAGCCAGACAGAAGGCACTGATGCTGGAGGCTGGCATGATGCTAGTCGGACATCACATAGTGACTCCTGCCCTGCTTCCTGTTCACTGCTGGAGTTCACTGGTGCCTCTTGCCCCAAGTGCCTCCCATAGCCTCCACAGGTACCTACTTTTCTTGCAGTCAGGATCAGCGTGGATCTTGCGGACTAATAGCCCATGCTTGTAAGTGGCAATGCTGGAATCCTGGGAAAAGTCCAGAAAGGGGTTACTGCAGCTGCTGATGCGCTTGATGGACTTCGGGTTGGGATCTGCCAGCTCCGAGAGGGATTTTCTCAGCTCCTCCTCATCTCTGCCAATCAGATTTGGGTGGGGAAAGAGTTTGTTACCTTTCTGGGGACAGCAAGTACCAAGTTCCTCACCGGTCGGTGCCACTTTTAGGCCTGGCTTCTGAAAGGGAAGCCAGGAGCAGCAGGCCAGGATGAGCAGTCTTCCATCAGCACTAGTGAGCATCCCAAACCTAGCCATGCCTGTGTGCCCCTGTCTCTCTAGACAGCTGAGGTGCCTCTCTGGTCCCTTAAAAGACAAGGCATTGGGCTTTTGCTGCTGATTCAGGGTGGGACCTCTGCCTGCCCCAGGGAGTGAGGAGCCTTTTTTTGGGCAGGGGTGTGACAGATGCCAGCCAGGCTGATGAGCCAGGAGTGATGGAGGAGCAGTACCCCAGGGCTTGGCACTACCACAGCGCCCCAGTCCATGGCATACAGGCTCACAGGTCCCCACCTGGTAGGAAGGAGGGTATAGAATGGAATGCCCCCACAAGGAGAGACCCAGGCTGTGGTCCCCACATTTTAAGGGTGGCAGCCAGACTAGAGGGCCCAGAGCCAGAGGCAAAGGGGTGGAGGCAGACTGTGGTGGGAAGGCCACGGCAGTACCATCCAAGGGCAGGAGCAGGTGTGGGCAGGAGGTATGCAGCCTGCTCCCATGGGGTCACGGCCCCTCACTATGAGCAGGCTGCACCAGTGCCGCTCCCCCCCGCCTGCAGGAAGATGTGGGAGCCCGGAGCTGCTGCCTCCCGCTCCCTCAGCCGCTCGCTGCTAATTAAACCCCTCAGCATCTGCCGGCGTCTCCATGGCAGCGGTCGAGCGGCGCATCGCTCGGCACTGGGTAGCACCGGGCTCATTAATCCCTGCAGCGCAGGCGCTGCCGCTCCTGCTGCTGGAGATGGCAGCTGTAGGAGCTGTAGGCGAGGGTGCAGGCACCCTGTGGGGCCCCAGCACAGCCACAGCACCTCCAGAGGCTGTCTATTCCCACCCTGGGCACAGCCACCGAGGCACAAACCCACGCCAAAGCTGCAAGAAGCTGGCCTCAGGTGGCTTTCCCCCAGCATGCTGGAGAAGGGGCCCCCACGGCAGTGCTGAGGGCAGCCAGGGGTACTTTGCCTGCACACCAGCACAACCCAGCCCAAACTCCCTCTCCTTCCCTCATCCTCACAGGGGCACCTGCCCTGCAGCATCACGGCTTGTGTGGCCTCTGGGGCTGGGTAGACTCACTGCCCACCCAGTGCCATGCAACAGCATCCCCTGCAGGGGTACTTACATGGCCCACTGCAGCTTCTCGTTCTTGATGGAGCCGTACAGTGCCTGCAGAGAGAAGAGTCGAGGGTCAGCAGGAGAGCAGTGCCAGGCTGGGGGTCTGCTCTGGGGAACAGAGGAGGCACGCCAGACTGGCTCAGGGACACGGGACGTTAAGGTAACCCCATGTCAGTTTGTTCTGGTCTAGCCCTGTCCTGGCTAGGCTAGCCAGCTGACCTCGATTTAGGGTTACAGATACCTTCTCCTGGGGACCACGGGACCTGCAAACCCCTCCACGCCCCAAGGACAATGCTGGGGATGGCCCTGGCATTTTGCCCTCTCCTACACTTTGTCTCTACCAGCCTGTGACAGTGCCACAGTGTTGGCAGCATAATGGTGAGGCACACCTAACATTTCCAAGTGCTTGGGAGAGCTGTTTCTCCCTATTTCAGGGTGTTCCAGAGTGGTAAAAGTGACAGCCTCCAGGAGGCCTGAGTCCAAGGAGAGCAAGCTTTTGGGACAAACTTAATTGGTGCATGCCTTCACCCTGCTCAGTGGAACCTCAGCCTGCTCCAGGGCCTCCAGAAGCTCCATGCCACAACAGACCACAGCCAACAACTTCACTGCAGTCGGCCACACACCCTGGGCTGGCAGAGGCTCATGGCAGCACCCAGCACTCCCAGAAATGCATTGCTCCTGCAGCAGCACACTTCGTGAGAGACTTCAGCACAGTGCTGGCCCTGCACTGGCAGAAACCCTGGCACACTGTCCTTCATGAGATGCTCAGAGGACCTTGTGGCCGGTCAAGGCAGGTGCTTGGAGTGGCTGTGGCCTGTCCCTACCCCCTCCCCAGCACCCCCAAGCGCTCTTCCCTCCTTGGAGACCCAAACACCACCCATCTGAGCAAGGCAGGGTCTGCTGCCTGTATTTCTGCATAGGAACAAGCTAAGCCTGCCTGCAGCACGATGCTCAAGGGCCCCGCTCCCAAGTGTTTGTCCAGTTTGAGCTGGGTGCAAGCCAGCAGTGCTCAGCACAGCTCTGCAGTCAGGGAGGCTCCAGAGATGGTTTCAACACAGTGCTCACAGAGGGCTTTGGAGCAAGATCTGGAAGGCATCATCCTTGGAGGAAAATAATCGAGTCTTGCACAGGCTGTTCATGCAGCTGTCAACATCCATCACTGGGCCAGAGACTGCTGCTGAGAGATCTTGCTGGTGGCTGAGAAAGTACAGCTGGAGGCGTGCAGGGGCCCGGGAATGCTGGCCAGGAGACAGGCCCCAGCGGTGTCTGGGGAAGGGACATCCATCACTCCCAAGAGGCGCAGCAGCCAGGATGGAGCGGGAACCCAGCTCTTTCCACAGTTTCCTGTCGGGGAAATGCTGGCATAGCACCAGCTCGTTTCTCAGAGGAGGGAAGAGATCATCTCAATCTAGCAGGCAGAAAGTTGGGTTCAGTTCTCTCCTGGGAAGACAGGAGACCTATAAAGGGGTAATGGCCTCAGAGCCTGAGAGAAGATTTGATCCCAGACCCATTCATGCAGTCCCAGTGCCAGAGAAGCACTGGGATGCTAAGTTGTGAGCAGGAGGTACCCACCAGTGGGCTGGCAGCAAGGCAGCCAGAGGAGCAAAGAGACTTAGAGAAGACTTGGAAAAGAAGGGAGGAAAAAAGCAATCCAAAGCCCTGCAGAACATAATCTGGGAGCAGAGCAAGGGGATAAGCAGGATCTCAGAGCAATGTAGATGATAAGGAGTCACCATGGGAAACAGAAGAGAAGGGATCTTACTCACTGCCGGGGATGCAGCTGAAAAATGCTGAGAACCAACAGACACAAAAACGAGACTAAAAAAAATGGCACAGAGTAGTGGGCACTGGAAACAGCAGAAAAGCACCTCAGAAAGAGCGGGCAGAATGGTACATGTGGCTTGGCCTCCATCTGGCTCATTGGTGATACAGAGAAGTGTCAGCTCCCTGCCCCAAGGCAGGGAGATGTGAGCCAGCTGAGCAGGGATTTTGGAGGGCTGGAGAGGACCCCAGCCCCATGCAGGGTTTGCAGGAGGATTGCTGCTAAATGCTAAGTGAATGAGCCGATAGCAGAAGATGCTCGAGGAATAATTTGGGATGGCACAGTGCCGGATAACAGCCTGGCAGAGTACTGCGTTACAAAAACCTGGGTACTGGGACTCTCGGTGAATACTTCAAAGCCTGAACTGCCTTATGGCTTCAAAAGGCTCCAGCTGCCCTGCTACAAGCCCCAACAGCATCCCACCAAGCCCACTACCAGCAGGGGCTGCCAAGCACCCCACCTCAGAGACAGGGAGCAGAGGCTGCTCAGCACTCCTGTGCAAGGGAACAGGGAGATTGTGGGATTGAGAGGGCAACACAAAGCTTTACATCTACATTTAAAAACTGCCAAAATTCTGCTTGGCTAAACACCAGCCTCAGCCAAGACCAATCTCAGGTACAAAGCTGGTGGACTCAGCCCAAGTCCTAGCTGAGAAGATGCATTCCAGCCACAAAGCCCACTCTGCTGTTCTGGTCCTGTAGCAGAACCACTGCCTGTCAGTCCACAAAATTCTGGGCTCTTTGGTGCACAAATAATTTCTGCTGGAGAAGCGCAGGTGACGCAGGTTCCTGAAGCCTAACTCACAACCACGTCAGCAGAGACCAGAGACACCAGACTCATCAGCAGTTCCTCTCTCCAGACTCTCTTTGCTCCGTGGATTCATTTCCTCTGGGCCAAAAGGACAGCAACTCTTTGGCATCTCTGAGCTTGCAAGTACTACTCAAGAGAAAGCTGGGCACTGGCCACGTGCCACTATGGATGATGACCCCAAGCATGGTTGGGGTTTTTTGCCATCGCTGGGTTATGAGCTCACTGTTGCAGCATACCAGGCCAGTCAGCCAGCTCTGCCCTAGACATGCGCAGCGCTAAAGAGACCTAGGAATGTACTGTCCCAGTGGGATTTCTAACTGCATCAACATCTTTCTTTGGTGTTTTCCCTCCTAAAAGCAGGCTGAGAAGCTGTCTCTCGGTCCTGCTCTACCAAACGTCTCAAGGACAGCTGAGGGGCTGCACTGGCAAGAGGCAGGTGGCTCTGATGTTCTAGCCCAGCCGTAGGGCTGGCCCTGCTGGGGCCAGCCCACATAAGCAGGGCAGGGAGACGACACCCCCCTTCAGCTCCTCAGCTCAGACCAGACCAGAGGCAAGATCCAGTGATAGTCTGGGGAGCTGAGCAACAAGCTGGTCTGAACACAGCTTTGGCACAGGACTGTACTGAGGGCTGTAGCCCAGCACTCGAGTAACAGATGAAGGTTAAGGCAGGAATTTAGGCATCTGGACAAGGGTTTTAATCCTTTCTGGAGTACCTCTTCTATCCATCATAAGTCTTACGGACACATCCCCTTTCCAGTCTGCTAATTCCTTTGCTAAACAACACAGTGCTCAGCTCTCCATGCAGCAAGATGCCATGTGCATATCAAGGCTCCCCTTCCTCTTGCCAGCCCTGTGACCAGCCATGGGTTCACGACATTCTTCAAGACAGACTTCACAGCCACCAAGCACCCTCCCTGCAGTCATTCGACCTCTCTCTGTGACTGACAGCATTTAAACATGAAAGCTCAATTGCTGGCTGTCCCCAACTTTTCCTTAGCAAAATACCTTCACTACACCCAGCCACAAAGCTCTGTGAGGTCCCCCAGGCACGCAGACCCTCCAGCTGTGCAGATCTGAACAGCAGGGTGAGATCAGGGCTGTATGTCAGATGAAACTGTACCTGTCAGGTCCCTAATTCACCTTGGCAGCACCCCCCGCCCCGCACCTCCTGCCTGCACAGCATGCACAACCCATGCTCAAGAACAACTCATCACCTGGCACACACCAGCCCTGCTGCGTACATCCCCGTGTCCCTCCCTCCCCTCTGCTGCAGAGGGGCTCCTGTGCGCACACAGAGCAGAGTGACTTGGGGACAGACTTTTTTCCCCGTAGAATGGGCTGCCACGGGGACAGTGTCCTGTGCATCACCTTCCACCCTGCTGCAGTCATGGGTGGCAGCAGGTGACAGCTACCCATCTTGGTCCCACACTTTCGACTCAGTAACATTTTAAGCTGCACCAACCTCTTTCAAAATACTTAAACCACTCCTTGCCCAGGCAACTATCTCCCCCAGGACAGCAGACCCTTCCCACCGCAGCCCCACAGCGCGGGAAGCAGCGACAGAGCATCTCCCAACTGCATGTTTCCATCCGAGTGCGTCACAACTTAATGCTGCCCCCAGACCGTACTGCGCTATGACAGCACCGCGGCTTGGCACGGCCCCGATGGCCCCACCGGGCTGGTTTTGGCCACGGGGGCAGCCCAAGTAGCTCTGGGGTAACCCTGACTGCTCTGCCCCAGCCTGCCTGCGAGGAAGGGGCCGGTGTGGGCTCTTCTCCCGCTACTACACCGGAGGCAGGCACCCGACCGAGGCAGGACGCGCCCAGAGACAGCCTGTTCGCTTCTTCCCACCCAGGACCGATGCGCACCAGCCTAATATCTCCAAAACGGATGCCGGCTCACAGCGAGCAAGCTCTCGGCAGTAAAAAGCCCTTTTTTGTCCAGGCAGCCACTCCTTCCTCTCCAACTCTGCTCGGCTGGGAGCCGGGGCTGCGGCGCTGCCCCTCCGCGTTGCCTTGCGGCTCTCCCCGAAGCCCAGGTGGGTGCCAGTCTGCCCTGGCTGGGCTGGCAGGGCACGGCGCAGCGCAACCCTTGGTAGAGAGCCCGCAGAGCTTGTCACTTATGCTAAGCCGTAGGGCAGGTCCCAGCGGTACAGCTCTGTCCTGGATTCCTCTCGCAGCGATGTTTTCGAGCAAGCACTGCTGCCAGACCACGGTAAGCGGCGCAATGTCACCCAGGTCTTGCCGCGCTCCCGCCACCCCCGTGATCGGGGTGGGATGGAGGGGGCAGAAATGCAGGGCTGGGGACGGGGACCCTCGGGCGGAGGGGGCATGGTGGAGACCCGGCTCCGTAGAAAGCAGGCAGGAGAGGGAGATGGGGTTGGCTGCTCCGTACCAGGGCTGAGGCTCTTGCAGCGAGCGGGACGGCGACTGTTCGGGCATATTCACCCGCCCATGTCCCCGCCGGGGCGCAGGGCGCTGCGCATCCCCCCAGGCGCCCCCCGCTCCCCCGACCCGTCGCTTACCGGCTTCTTCTTGCGGCGGCTCTGGATGCGGCTGACCACCAGGTCGGTGTAGAGCACCGGCTTGAGGGTGCGGGAGCGCTGGGGCCAGCCGTAGCAGAAGGTCTCCACGCCGCGGTAGTTGCGCCCGTAGCGCACCGAGCACATGGAGCGGGACCGCATGCGCCCCGCGCTGCTATTGATGCTGTTGACGCCGATCATCCTGCCGCCGGCGGCGGGGGGGCGGCGGGGCTCCCGGCGCGGAGCCCGGCGGCCCTGCCCTGCCCTGCCCTGCCNGGCGACCCGCGGCGCCCGGCCGGGCTGAGCCGCGCCGAGGGGCCGGCGGTGGGCATCGCACCTGGAGGGACAGCATCCCTGACGCTGATGCCACACGAGTTGCCGGACCTGCCTCCGGTGCACCAGCTGGCCGTCCCTGCTTCCTTCCCGCGGAGAGTGGGAGCAGGTGGCTGCACCCTCCTGGGGGGGCCGCGGTGGTGACATCTCCTGAGTTCCAGGGGCCAGGTGGCACCTCCACTCGGTTCCAGCTGGGCAGGCTTCAGAGCTGCTGCTGCAGCCCGGCCCAACACCAGGGACCTACAAAGCCGGTAGGAGATGGGCCCAGTGGAGATGTGCTCATACTTCCCATCTTCAGTGCCCACCCCACACTTAAGCCTCTCGCCTGTCCCTCCCAGGTCAGGCCAGAAACAGCAGTAGCTACAGTCACCCAGCTGATTATGGGCAGGACAGAGATGCTTCAGGCAGTTGCTTCCGTGAAGAAGCAGAGAGCTGGGCATCCTTGCAGAACGCACGAGGATCGATGCGTAATTTAGTTAGGCTTGACTGAGCAGGAGATGCAGCCAGTGGAGAGGGGGAAATTTTCCACTCTGTCTTAACTGTTTGGCATAGTGATCATTTGGCACAATTTGTGAGGGAGAGGGCATGGATGCCTGGCACATCAGATGTACTGGGCTGCCCCTGAGGCCCGAGGGAGCCATGGGAGACAGGGGCAGGGCAGCCTATCGCTCCCAGGGGAAACAGGCAAAAAAAAATAGCCCGGGGGGATTAGACTGAGCAAGCGTTCCTGTGATTATAGCTCACAGGTGGGAGCCAGGGCTTTCTTCCCACATTGCTAATCACTTACCCAGCACTCTGAGCGTCTGAGCCCTGCTGTTGTGCCTCCAAGCTGGAAGGTGGGGGCCCATCCTACCTTCCTCCCCCGAGGACCCGACTGCATTGTCAGGCTTAATTCATTAACATTTGTGACGTGCTCTGGGCTCCTAGGCTGGAAGGCAGCACAGATTTGGCTCACTCCTGCAATTGCTAAGCAGTGCTGGTGAGAAATGCCCTACTGTCAGCCAGTGAAGCACAAGGTTAAGCTAAAAGGGTAGGGAAGGTGGGAATGAGCTAAGGCTCCACAAAGTGATCAATCATGTAAAGGTCAAATCCACATCTGAAATGTAACAGACAATCAGAAACGGTGAGTGAAATCCCAGGGGGCCTGGGCTGAAATCACACTGTCAAGAGAAAAGCAACTTCTCAAGAGCTAACCAAAATATCACCAGCTCCAGGATGTCCTGCTTCCACCTCCTTCCTTGCTGCACGGGCAGCTGCCTTCATAGGGCCACAGGAGTTCAGGTCCAAGCCTGCAGATGTGGGCATCTTTGGGCAGAGCATTATATGGGTTCTTATATCCCTGGCACGGCTCCATGCCTGATCAGGGGGACATCTCGGCTGGAGAGCTGGGCAGCCCTGCCTGTAGAGTATAGCTCTCCAGGGGAGCTTTCAGAGACGGGGAAAGGGTTTCCAGCAGTAGCGCTGGTAAGGCAGCACTGCCTTAGTTCCAGCAGCAGCGCTGTGCAGGGCATAGTGAGGCACTGGCAGTGAGGGGGATGTGATGCTCAGCTGTGAAAGCTTTTCAAGTGTTTTCATTGCTTCTGCATAAAACTGGGACTGTTTACATGTATTATCTAGTAGCAGATAAAGTTCTTGTCTGACTCAAGCTGCCACATGCTCTCAGGCATCATGCTGCATTTGTCTTGGGACTCCCTGCAGCCAGAGATGAGGGGAGTGCTCAGGCTCCCTGTCGGTCTATTCCTGATGCTGTCCTCAGAGTCGTGGGGGATGGTGGCCTTGTGCCCCTGCAGCCACCCAGGTCCTGCCCTACTGCCCCAGTTCCCCAGCAGCGAGTGCTTTGGGTGAGAGCCACCTCCAGCCCGCCAGCTCTGAAGTCCATGGGGTAGCAGCCTGTGCTATCTACCCAGGCAGGCTTGGAAGAGCCCCCAGGACCTTTCTTCTGTGGTGCTGGAGCTGCCCAAGACCCAGCCTCGAGCTCCGGGAAGCCCCTGTGAAGCCTGCCAGCCCTTCCCCTCCCCTTACCCTTAGGAAACGCGTGTGCTCCTGAAGCGCTAAAATTAGCCAGCCAGCTGTGCGGCACACTTGCACAGGAGCCTCAGTCCCCAGGCACAGCCCGCCAGCCAGGTCTGCCAAGGAGGAAGCATCCTGCTCGGGGTAACAAGGCTAATGCACACTGACACAGGGAGGGCAGCAGGAGAGCCTTTCCCCATTTGTCTGCCCCTGAGCCTGTGCAGGGACCAAAGCACCAAGCAGCCAAAAGCAGTGGGCAGAAGGGAAAGAGTGTCTTCTCCGGATGAGCTGGCTAAGGCTGCCCAGGAGAGGGAGGCACAAGTTCCCCTTGCCAGTCCTCTCCCCAGTACAAGCCAACAGCCCTTTCCCCATCTCACTTGCCCCAGAATCCCACTCCCACTTGCATGGGTAGGGGGTTTCCGAAGCGGAGTGGTGCTTCAGGTGAGGAGCTGCAGCCTGCCCTGCCTGAGGTTCCTCACACTGTCTTTCACTCCCCCTCCCCAGCATGGCTCCTGTACAGAGGCGGCTGAAAAGCGGCGGTGGGAAGCACCACAGCTGCAGAGGGAACAGGCCATTTTTAGCAGAGCAGCCTCCTGGCTGCTGGGCTGCTGGCAGAGCTGTGCAGGGCTGTGCTGCAGCACTGCAACCTCCCTCCGCTTCCTTACACCCAGCAAAGGTCTTGGCCCCTGCCCGTGAGAGAAAGCCTGTAGCTTCATGGCACTTCCTTGCTGTCCTATTTCCCTCTGTCTGGGATCTGATGTGGTAACTGGATCTCATATGTTTGAACTGCTGGTGCTTTGAGGGGCGAAGTTTAATAGGGCAATGCCTCAAGTGTGGGCACCCAACCATGGGGCAGTGAGGGATGCAAAGGGGGCACACCAAGAAGTCTGTGGAGCTCAGATACCAAGGTGCAGCAGCACTGAAGGGCTGGGGTTCAGGGTTCACATTTCATATGTTGCCATCCGTTTTGTGTGCTTTAAGCCTTTTCTGGAGCTGGGTTTAAAATTAGAGGAGAATTTTTCCTGAGTAACTCCTTTTACTGGCGAAGTGTGGGCTGAGAGGGAGGACAGCCCTATTGAGAACTGCTGGTAACCCCTTAATGATGGGGTGAGCGACACAGCCAGGAATAGACCCAAAAAGGCTGAAAAGGGAGCTCAGCTTTTCACCCTCTGTTGCCTTTTTTCATCAACCACCTCCCCCCCGTTGTGGCTCCAGCACCCCGTGGGAACCCATCTTCCACATCATGAGTATTTGCCAACTGTAGCGCTTCACCAAGAGCAGCAGCTTCTGCCTGGCAGAACCCCATGGGAGCTAAGCCTATTCCCAAGGTCTGAGATGGGGAGACAGCAGCTCAGAAAACCCTCCTGAGAGCAGGCGATGCCAGAGAAGCGCAGCAGTCCAAGGCCAGAGGTGCTTGCTGAACACTGCTCTCCCTGACCAAGCCCCTCTAGGAACTGGGTCCAGCAGGGAGACAGCAGGAGTGCCCTAGTCACACCAGTGTGGTGAGTTCCCAGATCCAAGGTTTTAACCTCCAGCCCACTCTCCCCATCGCGATGCCTTGCCCATATCACCTCTGCCACCAAATATGGCTCCAGTCCCAGGGCCTGGCCAAAGTTTTGGGCCCCAGTGCTTCAGGGAGTCAGAAAGGGCTGAGTACCACAGGACTGATGCCAGGAAGCCTCTGGCTGCAGCTGGGCAAACCAGCCCTAGTAAGGTGCCCCATGTGTGCTCCCTTGCCTGCAATACAGCCACAGCAACAGCTATGAGGGAATCAGAACCCCAGGCAAAGCTCCAGCGTCCTCCTGGGGGAATACGGCAGCCCATGTTCCCCTCAGCAAGGCAGGAGCACAACTTCAGGCTCAGGTACCATCACTGTTCTTGCATGTTAATGCATCTTGCATTCATAGCATCTCAGGTAGCCCTCCATGTGATCCAGCCCAAAGCTCTTGCTTTTGCTCCTGCTGCATGGCCAACCATGGAGAACAACCAAACTTACCTTGAGCAGCTCCTTGGGGAAGTCAGTACCTCCATTGAGTCCCTCCAAGTTGCCAATGAAGTCAGAGCAGGACATTCTCTTCCCAATGTTCTGGGGGAGTCAGGGGGAGAGAAACATCGGGATTACCTTTGGGACAGAGGTCTTGCTGGCTGGAGCATGTCCCACAGCCCAGGAACAGACACCCCATCTCTGCAGAGGGGTGAGGGACCAGCCAGGTCTCTGGAAGGCTGCTTGCTTTGGGGAAGCTGCTGGCTTTGCAGAGACTCCAGGAGTTTTAAATAGCCTCCTTTTTCAAAATTGTGCTCCCAATGGCAGCTGGTTTTGGAGTCTCATTCCTACCTTCTTTCCCTGTTTTCTCTTCTGTCCTCATTCCACCTCTACATCTTTCAGCTCAGCAAGCCTCCTTCAAAACCCCGCTCTCTCCTTCATCAGCCCCTCCTCTCATTTAGCCCTTCTCCTCTCTCCTCACCAAACATGTTAGAGGTGACCAGCTCTCACAGGCCCAGGGTCCCATGCTTCCTGCTCCTGTGGCACTGTCCTCACTCTTCCCTGAGCACCTACAGTTTCAGGGTGGTGGGGTCAGACAGGAGACAGACTGGGACAGTGGCAGTGGTAACTTACATGTCCGTGCAGATCTGTGTTTAGCAGCATCAGGGCGCACGTGAGGGTGTGGGCTCCGTCTGCAGCACAAGCACAAGACAGGAATTAGAGCCCCCAGCTCAACCCTGCAGCTGGTGCTCCGGTGCCTCAGCATCTTAGCAAGGATACTCCAGGATGTCTCTGAGCCTCCATGACATCACTGAGCCCCCTCCTCCCACCCTGGGCACAAGGGGACACAGCAGTCACTGCAGTGCTGACAGCATGCAGGTAAGTAGGTAGGAGGCTGCTGGTTCCAAACCTGAGCATACAAATGCCCAAGCCTGCAGTCCCTATAGCCAGGCAGTGATGCTGTAGCTAATCCTGAAGGGCTCCTAGCATGGTAAGGAAGGACCGACACAGCCTCTGCCAGCCAGGCAGCCCAAACATCACCTGTCCCAGAGCCAGCCCAGAGCAGACGCAGCATATGAATGCACACGGAAGAGGTGCAAAGACATGAAATAGTACAAAGTGGGTGTCTGTGCTCCCCAAATGTCAGGCACACAAGTTTTCTCACTCAGATATTCCCTGAGCTGAGGGTCTGAGAGCTGGGATCTATTTGGTGAGGAGTGCGCTAAGTGTGCCTCTTGCGCTAATATGCTCAAGGTCATGATTAAGAATGGGTTGAGCTCTAATTATGCATCATCCAACCAGACCAGGCTTTAAAAAAAAAAAATCTAAATCATTTGTCATTTGAGTGAAATGACATACTGGGGCTATCTTCCAAGGCATCAGTATAGGCTCTCCGCCTGCTCTCTAGTTTCAGTTTGAGCACATTCACTGCGCTCGCAAACACATAGGCTCTTCTGAAACACACACACACACACACACCCCCCCCACAGACATGCACGGTTTCTTACCTTCTGAAGAGATGGAATTGGGATTACACTCGTAGTAGCGCTGGGAAAAATGAGCCAGCACTCGCTCTCGCTCTTGCGTCTCTCCCATCAAGGCCAGCTCTTTTAGAAAGGACCTGAAAAAGCAGCAGCAGCAGCGTTGGTCACACGTGAAGCCCACTACAGTTCCTGCAACACACCCCGTGCAGGAATGGAGCTGTGCTTTCTGGTTTGGAGACCTTCCCGTGTGCTGGATGAAGCCCTGCCTTTGCACATCCTTCCCTCCCTCCAAACCCACTGTGGGACTCTCCTCCAAGCCCACAGCACCATATCCTGCTGGCACATTGCAGAGACCTATAAACAATCCCAGGAGCTGCGCTAGGAAAGGAGGTGGGTGTAACAACACAAGGATTTGAGTTCAAGACCTGGAAACCCAAGCCTAGGTGAACCTGACTGTCATTCAACTGCACTGACCATTGAGTTGAGACCAGGCGTGTTTTTTCTCGGTTGCATGGCTGAGAGACCATCTCGGAAATCACCCTCTCCTATTTCAGAGGTAAGAGGATCTCCAGGTGGGAGTCATGGGGTCTGCCTGCTCCTGCAGATCTCTGTGTGGCTGCAGAGCTGCACAGGGCACGGTCTGTTGGGACCCCACTCTGGTGGCCACCACACACACACACACGTACACACACTCAGCTCTGACCTGAGAGCCTGATCCAGACTCATCCCTGTGAACACGAAGAACTTCAGATATTCCCCTGCCACCATCCTGCTGAAGTCGTTGCTGAAATAGAAAAGGGGGAGGGTGAGAATCAGATCAACCAGACTGTGGGGACAGCCAAAAGCATACAGGGTTTGGGTGGATTCTAGGAGACTGGGAGCTCCCCAGGGTTGCAAGAGGCATGCCAAGGACAGAGACACCCCACGCTCCCATGAAACTCAGAGAAGTCACCCACAAATTCACTGTGAATACTGGGCATGTAAGAGAAAATGAAGAAGCTATAGTGGGAAGGCCCCACGAGAGGTCAGCTACCCACCCCCCTACCCCAACACCTTATTGAAGCATCCAAGATGTCTCCTAGACTTTAAGACCTTTAGAGGAAACACCTGGTGCAGATGTACCAGTCACAAAGAATGGGTTTTGACGTCTTGCCAGCGGTTCCTCGTCAGCCTGGTGCCCCACAAGGGCAGCAGCTGCGGGTGCAGTGCAGGTGCAAGTGAGCTCCTTGCAGAATGCAACATTCCTTCCAAATACCCACACGTACTTCTTCCCCAAGTGGCGAGCGACATCTGCTTTTTTAAAGCCATCCAGGTTGTAGAGCCTCTTGGCCAGGCGTTTGGCAGCCTCCAGGTCAGCCTTGTGTCCATTGGAAAGGGTGTCCGTGCTGCCCAGGGCCAGCTGCTCCACACTGTCCATCTCCGACTCCGAGTCTGAAACCAGCTGGCTCTGGGGGCGGTCGCTGCAATGGGAAGGGACACTCCACGTTAGCCTGCCTACAGATCATCTCCCTGTTCAGCTTCTCAGGAAATGCATGTTCCTCACCTTGCTTTGGAGACTAGCTACTCACTGCTGGCACCCAGGATGAACTGCACTGGTCAGAGACACTCTGATGTCAGCTAAGGGAGCTAAGGGAAGGTGTGGGAATGGAGCTTTGGGAGGAGAGGTGGGCTGATGGGACAGCACCAGTGACTGAGTGACTGGACCAAGGCACTCAAACCAACATTCATACTGGCTGTGGAAGGAAAGGACAACTATTACCAAGTCCCTCACTTTGAACCTGTGAAACTGTATGTGTGGGCTTAGGCTCTGCCAAGCTCAGCTGTAGCAAAGACTTGGAGCAGAAACACGTGCACATCGCATGCTGTCCCACAGCTCTATATTCATTTTTTAATCTGGACAAACTCCTCGTGCTGCTCTCAAGTGCAGTTTCTACCCAAGACAAGACAACTATAATTCCTTCATTCGCCTTTTCCCACCCACGGATTTCAAAGCACTACACAGACGGCAAAGCCAAAGCAGAGAGGGTGAGGATGAAGGAAAACCCCCCTGGCCTCCCAGCTCACAGTGGGGTGCGCTGTCTTCTCCAGGCTGCCCATCAGCTCTCGGCCCATCGCACCTTAAATGGCCATGTTAGGAGACACTCTTGGCTTGGCCCCCAAAGCAATCTGACTCAGCTGTGCAAAAGTTATCCCAACCAAAAGCTGGTTGAATCTAATCAACAACAAACGTTAAACAACTCTGACCTCGCCCAAATTTTCTGGCAGCCCTTGCAATGTTCCAGTCTGATTTATTTTTAAAAGTCTCTAATTGAGTTTTAAGAGGCCTGCTCTCCTGAGCCAATTACCCAGGCCAATCTCCTTGAGGCTCTGCTTTTTTCAAGAAGGACGAGCCTCCTCCTGCTCAGCACTGCCTGTCCCAGGGGAGCCCCGCACAATACCGACAGGCTGCCTCATGCCCCGGGGGCTCTCAGGTGCCATCCTCTCCACCCTCCTGTCACCTCCAGCCAGCATGCAGCAGGAGAAGCTGCTCTGCATTCAAACCTGTGGGTCAGACACTTCCCCGGCGAAAGCAGCCTCAACACTCTGCAAGTCCTTGGAGACATGTGCTTTTCTCGGACCACTGCTGAACTCAGCAGTGCCAGGAGGTGATTGTGGTAAGACCTGGATGAGCGGCCGAGGCAGATCTGTGCCCATTTGGCTCCAGTCCTCCCCAGGGAGACTATCCATCACTCCAATGCACCCCGGTGGAAGCAGCCATGAGAGTGGTCACAAGGCCACTAGGAGCTCACCAGGTCTGACTCCACCAGTTCTGGGGAGCTGTGCGGGGCAGGCAGTTTCCAGCATCACTGTCTGCACCATCAGCACATCCCATCCTGTGGGCAAATCTCCCACCTGCCTAAAAGCTCTTCTCCTCCCAAAACTGCCACATCCAAAGGTGCTGCTGGCATGGGCCCTGGTGCCTGGCTGTGCCTTCGCTGTCTGGCAGGGTCAAAGTTGCTCTAAAGAGTGCCTGACAGCAGAACAGGCTGGGTGCTGCTGGGCCAGTGCTGGGCACACACCTGGGCCCCACTTCAGCTCCTTGTGTGGCTGCAGTCACTGCAACCTCAACCAAGGACAGAGGTCACAGGCTCCTTGATTCCCAGAGGCAGAGGAGATTAATTCATCCCAGCAACTGGCACCTGCCAGCCATGGGTTGTGGTGACTGTATTTTTTGCTAAAATCCTTATCTGCTATCACAAGGGCACAGGCACTGTCCCATTTGCAGCCAAGCAGTTCCAAGGGTGCTTTTCCAGTCACAGGCTGAGCTACAAAATGCAAAGCCACCCCTCCAACACTCCCCATGCTCCAACTGCATCTCCAGAGCAAGTCGCTGCTCAATCACCCTCTCAAAACCTTTTAATTCTTCTCTGCACCATCTCTAAAACTCCTGATATCCTTCTGGACCTCATCTATTCTGCCTGAGAGGTTGTCCTCCCTCACACAGCCAGTTCCTGGAGCATCCAGGGACAAACCTAGAGCTCCAAATCTCCCCCCATGACCTCTCTTCCCAATCTATGGTCGTCAGCTTTCCTACCTAGTGCTGAGCATCCAGGCGTGGGGCCATTTACAAAATCTCTCTTGTCCTTCAATACCTGTATCTCGCTGCAGGGTCCCAGCCTGTTACTACAATTCCTGCCTTGCTTCTTGCAATGGGCATGCAAGGGTCTCAAAGCTTGAGTCTCAGTGGAATCTGCTGCTCCCTCCCTCACCAAGTCCCAGTACTGATTTGGTGTTTTACATCAGCAAAGCAAAACCTTGCTCTCAGGATGAGACACTACTCAACCATGCCCACGAAATGGGTTTTTTTCTAGCACTCAAGCCACTCTCATGCAGTTAAATATGGACAGTCAGCCTCTGCAGGCTCAGAATGCCCCCTTTGTGGCACCTGTCTGCCACTACTCAAAGCCTCAACTGGCTTGGAGAACATGCAGCTTAAAGACAGAAAAACAAGAGCCCAACTCTCAAGTAAATGGAGAGCAGAGCAAGAGACACATCCATGTCTAAGGTAACTGAGGTTATGCTAATTTTCTTGCCAATGAGCTAACTGCAGGTCTCAGGGTGAGGGTTTTTTGGTGTACTTAGTAAAGTGAAGTTTTAGTTTGGCTTGAAGAAACACTGAGATAATATTTTTTACATTAAATACACACTTAAGGAATAAAGATCGCATTTGATATTGTGCAAGTATCCTTGGTGTGCCTGAAATAAGTCATTCCTGAGCAGACACAGAGCTAGCTCATCCCTCTCCCTGCCGCCACCACTCACGTCATTGGGAGCACAGGTCCCCCTGTCACCTCAGAGGTGTTTGCTAGAGCCCAGTGTGCTGCAGTGAGGCACATCCGGGGGTCTCTGCAAGGAAGGCACGTGATCCAGCACAGGGCTCAGGGCTCACCCTGGGACAGAGGCTCTTCACTGACCACTTCCCACCCCAGCTCAGCAGAAGGACTTGTTGTGCTCCCTGCCCTGGATAACTGCTGCAGAATCACGGTCCTGCTTAGGGCCACCATACCACGCACACTCCTTCTCCCAGGTCAGATGGTTCTCCAGGGCCCAAATATTCCTTCTCAGGGCCAAACATTCCTTTCCTGGAGCTGGATCATCATCTCACCCCAATATTCCTCCTCTCGCCGACTGCCTGGAGCCCAGAAGCAGAGACCACAGCACCTTCCCTGGCTGCAATGCAGTGTGTCACTTCAGGAGTCCTGACATCCTCTCCACCTTGCCACCATCAACCAAGCTTACCTGGCACCATGTTTGCTCAGTGGCTGCCAGCAACCAGGAGCAAATCTTCTCTCCTGGATGTGGAGCAGCAAGAAGGCACTACAAAGTTCTGCAAAGCCAGGCCCAAGGGGCTGACCACCTCCCAGATGCCAGCAGGGATGTATCTGCATGGTGGGACCCTTCCTGCAGCAACAACCTGTTCCCCAGGAGCTGGGGTGTGCTTAGCTAAGCTCCTGGGCTATCCAGGTCTGTCCTGACACATTTCCAGGCAAGACACCTGCTGTAGGAAACTCCAGACTTTTAAACACAATTCAAGTATCTCTTGCTCCCCACATGAGGCTGGTTTCATCCTACACCATGAAGGGACATGGCAAGGAGCCTGGTGCAAATCCACAAGGGACAGGTGCATGAGGCAGAGTAGCACTCTCCCCTCAATTCTGGAAGGCCCCCATGCATAGCTAGATGCTCGTTGCCTCTTCCTAGCAAACCAAGCCTGCCTAATGTTGCTGCTAAGAATGTACCAGACCGGATCTTTGGCTGAGCTAAATAAACGCAGCTCCCTTCATCGGTCTCAGTGGAACGACTTTGATTTATGACAGCAAAGATCTGGGCCGGTTCATTCCTCACAGAATTGAAGTTAGGGCTGGGAGGACACTTGAAGGTCAGCTAGACCAGCCTCCAACCACAGGCGGGGCTGGTTGTGCTTTCTGGCAGCTCTGGAGTCCAACAGTCACCCAGCCACAGCAGCACCCACCAGCGTTACTGCTGACAGATCCAGATAGGACTGAACTTTGGGCAGCTGTGCCCCTCCTCAGTCTCGTTTCTCTGCAGACTTCAGAACCTCCCCTGCAGCACCAGCCTTCTCTCGAGACATCTATCTGTCCTCCATCACCCCATCCCACTAGCTCTTCTTGTGAGGGACACAACTGCTCCTGAAGAGGACAGGGACTGACACTACAATCCCACCAAACAATTACTGGTGCCAGCTGACAGCCTTAAATATCCAGTTACTCACCTGCTGGATGGAGGGTTGTCTTCTCCGTCAGAGACACAGATGCCATGGGGTCAGCGCAGGAAAACCCAGGTGTCTCAGACCCTTGGGCCAAGACCAGCCTAGGGGCTCCGAGTCAGATCCGAGAGCTGGAATTAATGCCTGACACATGGGGCTGCATCCCATAGGTATGTGCTGCTGCTCATGCATCTGCAGGTAGACCTGCCATCCCTGGGATCCACTGTCCTCTGTGCCATGGTGGCCTGATGTGTCCTGTGTCCTGGCTCCTGCTGCCCTTCATAGCTTGACATGGCCTGCATGGAGGAAAATTCCCCCAAGGCTTGTCCTCTGTTTCTTGCTGTGCCAATGCTTGTGGGGAGACCTCTTCATCCTGCACCCTAGCCTTGTCCCCCTACTGTGCTTCCAACCCAGCCCACCCCATACCTCCCTTCCCCTATCTTAATTCTTTCCTCAATGTCCACCTTCCTCTGCTCAGCTCTCAGCCTCAATCTCCTGCATCACACCCCGAATCCACGCCACGGAGTCCCAAACTGGACACAGCTCTTCGGGACATCCTCACCAGTTTGCCCAGTGCTACCGGGGAGCTCAGGCCAGCTGAGAGACCTGCGCTTGCCCTGGGAGGGGAGGGGCACGGGCTCCCCGACCGCTGCGGTGACAAAAGGAACCTTATAAAGAAAGGCAGCGGAGCCGGCTGGCAGGCCCCGTGCTCCAGCACACGCCAGCAGCCGCGCTCTGCCAGGGACGCAGCCCTGACTCCAGGCGCATCCTCCGCCCGGAGCGGCTGCCAGCCGCACGGGCTCCCCGCTCCTCCCACACAGCCGCAGCTCCAGGGCCGAGCTCTCCCTCTAGCGAGGCTCCAGGCGTGCTGCCCTCGCCGCGGTGTCTGGCCCTTTTCACCAGGCGGTTTGCAGCCCCGCCTTTGACGTTGCTTCTCCCGCCTACCCTTCTTTCTGTCCCACCGCAGGCAAGCCCCGATGAGGTCCTAGCAGAACCTGCCTCCCTCGGGGGGAGAGTCACGTCTCTTCCCTCCGCGAACAAACCTCAGGGGCCGGCACGGCTGTGCCGGGGGCCAGGGCTGGCTCCAGAGGAGTGGGATTGAAGGGAAGTTGGGCAGCTGGATTTCAGGGGGCTTGCACCCCCAGAGAGATGCAGTTTGCCCATTTACATTCCTCCGGGGCTGATGCCCCACAGCCCACAGTGCCTACCTGTATAGGACTAGGCAAGCCAGGTGACCCTTTGGACACCTGCTTCCACCCGGCAGCCTGGCCGAGTCCTGCAATTTGGACCTGCAGTTGCAGAAGTCTGGCTGTCACCACTGAAGCAATCTCCCTGCAGTCCCCAGGGCTGCCCCAGCACCTGCCCCACCATCTTGCCAGCACTGCATCTATCCCTGGCTGGCCTCCCTGGGTCTGGAGGGACTCCCTAGCCCTTGGGGGCTCTGCCTCCGTACATGCTCTGCAGAGATCTGTCATAGCCACAGGGACAGACTGCTTTAACTGCAGCTCTCTGCCCAGTGAGAGTGAGGGACCTGTACACCTTCACCTCCTGCCCAAATCAGGTGACAACCTACTCACAGAGCCTATGCTGGGGGTGTCACTGTGGGGTGTCCCGCTGTGGGGAGGGCAGGGAGGGGGTTCAGTCTCTGCTCCGTCCCTTTCAACCAAGCCTGCTGGAGTAGGTGCAGGCATCCCAGAGAAGGCCTTTGTCAGTCTGCACTTAGACATACTTCCCACATACAAGGTCAAGATAAAAGCATGGTCTTAAATATCATATGCCAAGGTACACCAGAGCCTTGGCATAAACAACAAGGCTGCATGAACCAAGGCCACTGGCTGTGGGGGACACCACATCTCCCCTGCAATGCAGGGGCATCACTGATTGGCCATTCCTGCCGCTGAGGGAGGTGGGAAGTCACAGGCTGCAAGGCTGTCTCAAACCCAGATCCTGACCCCAACTATTGCAACAATTAGCACCAAAGCTTTTGGGGACATGAGGAGGACAGCCACAGGGCAGCATGTGCAGGCCTAGACCCACTGGTGTTCATCACCAGTCACACCAAAGCCCTGCAGCCTGAGGTCACCTCTGCCAACCCTGAGACTGACAGTGCAAAGCAGAGTCTCCACCACAGAGTCCCCCTGCCCGGGGTCCCCAGGCCCCCTGCGCTGGTGGCAGTCAGTCTGTACTGCTTGTGATCATGGACAGTGCTGACTGCCTTCTTGCTCTGGCCCTGCTGGCACAGGTGATGATGCATTATAATGACTGCAGAGGTTCTTTAGCTCCTTTCCTCAGCAATTTCCATTGAATACCCCTTAGTGGGAGCATTACAAGGATAAGCTCTGTTCGATCAGATCAGCCCTGCCAGCCATCAGGATCTGCTGGTTCCAGCTCACGAGAACCTTCGAGCAATCAGCCCAGCCATTTCTTCCTGAAACTACTTGGGAATCTTCAGCTTCATGGTCAGCTCCACTGAGAGTCTAGAAAGTTGGTAGCATCAGTGATGGGGATGAGGAAACTTCTTGGATCTCTCCCTTGCCAGAACCCCCTGCCTCCTGAGGACTGATCCTGCAGGTGATGGGCTGTCTCAGACCCTGGTTCCACATGCCTTCCCTGCTTCCCAACCTAGTTCCTGCTCCCAGCACCTGTCTCCACTCCTTTTCACTGCACCAGATGGCAGATTCCAACCACATCTGCCTCTCTGTCCACCATTGCCTGTGGGACTGTGAGGGGAGGCTCACTCCATGCTGAGCAGCAGAGAGCTGGATTGCTCCCTGCTTGGGGGCCTGCAGCAGTGCCCTGCTCCCCCATACCTCATTTCTCACTGTCATGGCTGGATACCTCACCCTTCACTGCCATGTGCCTCCCAGACATGACCAGTTTTACTGCACAAATCTTGCCTGGCTTCTGCTGCTACCACGTCTCTGGCTTCAGTGTCCCAAAGAAAGGGAAGGCCTAACCCAGCTCCTCCCTGCCCCAAAATGCCCTTGGACTGACCCAAGGGCCACAGAGCTGATGCGATATCCCACTCTTCTCTCCTGACTGTGGACACCAGAGAAGACACAGAGCTTAGATCTCCACCTGGCCACCCCAAGCTGAGCCTACAAAGATGGCACAGACTGCCACCAGAAGTGACATAGGTTTGATGTGGAAAAGACCAAAGCCTGGAAGGTGGGTGACGGATTCAGGACGCTCATCTCTGCCCTCCATCTTCCAGCATGAACAAGGCTGAAGAGATTGAGGAAGCCAGAACGACAGGTACAAGACCATGGGACTCCTGCCTTTAAGAAACAAGTAGCTGCTGTGCAGATGGCAAGGGATGAAGTCCCCAGTAGGGAAATGCTGTCGAATTTCTACTGATAATCAACTTCAGACTGGCCTCTCCCTATAGCCATCACAGATGCTGGACTGGCTTGCAATGAAAACCATCACAGGATTATAGTTTGGCACTCCCTGCTCGCTCGGCTGAAGGAAAGCTTACAGCCCTCCACTACCTACAAAGCTGGCAAAGATGAAAATGGAGTCATGCTCCCATCAATACACCTACCACAATACCATGGTGATCACTGGCCTGATCAGCCACTGTCTAGAAAATCTAGCACACGCAGTCCTGACCCTTCCCGAGCAACACAAGTTAGACTTTGGCTGCAAACCAGACCTCACAGCATTAAACTCCACATCAAGCCTTAGTGGCCCAGCTGGACAGCAAGCAACTTTGGTCACTCACCTTGTGTTGGAGGCCAAGGGAGTGCCAAAGCTGTCCTCTGAGTGACAAGGACTGTGCCGAGCGCCCTTCCTTCGTCTCCCCCGCTCCTCCTCCCTCTCTGTCCAGGGAGCATCTGTAGCCGAACTGGTCCCAGAGTCCGGCTCTAAGTGAGCCAGAGGAGCAAAGTTCTCCTCGATCAGCTTGGCACTGTCTCGGATTTGTCCCTGTATTTCTGGGGTGAGGGTTGGGAGGTCAAAAGTGAAAAAGGTCCCATGGGTACGGGCTGGGGAAGAAAGGATGTCAATGGAGTCCAGGCTGGTGTAAGATGTGCCTTTGGCTCGATGGGACTCCATGATGGTCTCAAAATGCTTGCTGAAAGAGTCCATGCCATCCTTGGAGAGGCTGTGCCCTAGGAGGAAGGGCACCGGAGACTTGAGCATACCCTGTGTGTCTCGGTCCATGATCCTAGAGGGAAAGAAAGTGAGAAGAACTGATCATTGAAGAGCAAGGGATCAAAGCCTTGAAACAAAAGCCCACACGCTGCTTCAGAAGGAAACTGAGGAGGGTAGAAATCTCTTCTGAACATCTGTAGACCACCAAGGAAACGCCTTGCCTGCCCAAGACACCATGGGAAGCAGGACTGGGCTGGCCTCCCTCCAGACATATGCTTCTCCTTTAATGCGCCACAGACTTTTCTTCCTTTAGTGGCTCATCCTCATAAGAAGCTTATGAGATGGCTACTGCTCCCAATCACTTGACTTGAGCTTAGATCCAGTAAAGGGCTCAAGTACTAGAAACAGGATGTGGTTCAGCTCCATTTCCAATCAAATCTGGAAGTGGCTGAATTTTTCATGAGCCTTCAGAGCTTCTATCACCAAGAAGGCTCCTCCTGAAGCTGCTCAGGACAGCATGACACCTTCCTCCATGAACACTGCGCTGTGGTCACCGAGTACTATGCTCAGAGCATGACCAACGCTCACCTGCAAGGTCTGCTGGCTGTTTCCACAGGTTGATGTTGAGTCCCAGGAGACATGTGTGACTGCGCACAAAGCAATACTGAACTCCAGGTTTCCCCAGGCAGTACAAAGGGAGTCTCATACCCATCTCTGGGCTTGGGAATCTGAGCTGGCCCATGCCCTAGAGGCCATGATTGGTCCTAGCTCATCATCTTGCCAGGGATCAGTCCCACAGAAAGGCCCAGCCTGTCTCCAATGCTGGTCTGGGTCCAGGCCAACACAGAAGTTTTTGAACCCTGAAGCCCTGAGTGTTTTGTCCTGTAAATGAGGTGAAGTACAGCCTGCCCACTTACCTAAGCACATGAAAACACAGATGTTTGCAACCCAGGGAACATCAGTGCTTCAGCAGTACAAGCACAAACACAGCCCTAAAAGCCTACTTTACTCATAAGCTGCTATCATTTTATTAAAGCAGCAGAAAAGCACTTGTTATGCCACTCTCTCCTCTGATTAAAGGAGAGGAACCGCTCCAGCCTGTCATAACATTTGTTATGAACAAACAGCTTCCTACAGAGGGCTCAGAAGACGCGTTGCTGTAACACACACCAAATTATTTTCATTCATTAGCCTTCATATGCCACTCAAAAATCTCACCCCAATTACTTCAGCAGGCCAAGAGCTGGCAGCTTGACTCCCCCAGAGTGCCAGCTGGTTTCAAGGGGCGTGCAGCAAAGCCAGACCCAGGTAAGCCAGGCAGGGAGCAGGCTGATCTCACCCATCCACCAGTGTTTCCCTGGCTGTGCAGCACCACTTGACACTCTTACCATTCCTGTAGGAGCCCCAGGAGCAGCCACTTCTGAAGTGGCTTTTGGTGAGGACAAGGCAGAAGAGACCTCTTTTAATATCTGCAGATGTGCTTTACAGATGAAAATACACATTTTCTGTCCTTCCCGCCCAGCCCCATGCTACTAAACCGAGCTAATGCTGCTGACCATTTTGCACCTTGAAGCCATGGGGAGGGCGAATGATTGCGTCAGGGAAGACAATGCCAGCAGATTGGAAGGAATCTTGTTTCCAGGAGAGGGAGGTGGGCTCATTTTTGTGATCAAGTATATTGCCACCAAGCCACAGAAAAACCATGGCTGGTTTTGTCCTCACCATCCAAGCTCTGGAAACAATGTCTGCACCCCGAAATATCAAGCACAAAGCCATTCAGTTCCAGAAGGATGTAGTCACAGCAGCATGGGAGCAATATTGCCTGCTCAGACCCAGATGCTTCATCAGCCCCTGCTGCACTGCTCAGCTCCTCCACGCTCTGTCGTGGTCCCCCAGGAAGGGTCACTGCACTGAGACCAAGCTGGACAAACCCAGCTGAGAGGAGCAGAGGAGAGAAGGAGATGCAGAAGGAAATGCAGAAGCTGTAATCGAGAATCTGTGCAAGAGTGACAGCTGACAGAAAGCAAATAGGTTTCCAGCCTTGAGCTGGTGCAGGAGAGGCAGTGAGCCTTCCTTAGGAGAGGGCCAGGCAGACATGGAAGGGAAGCGGATCCGGGAGCCAAAAGCACCTCAGGCAAGGCTCTGGGTATGGGATCTGAGCAACTGGGTTTCTGATGCATCTGACGGCTGATGGAGGGGAAAGAGCTTGCCCCACTCTCCCTGCCTGGTGCTGCAGAGGCATGCCATCCCCGGCAGGGGGAAGAAGAGGGGAAAACCTCTCCTCTGGCCCTCAGTGGTTTTAACTCTCTGCTAAATGCCCCTGTGACCCTCCAGACCCCTGACTGCCTCAGCCATACTCCACTCCTCCAGCTCCAGGCTCCTCCAGCCTGCACAGGCACAGCAGCTGCTGTGTGAGGATCTCAGCTCAGTTCAAAGAAGGCGAGACTGTTCAGCACCGTCCAGCAGCCCCTAGCTTTATTCCTCTCTGAACAAAGCTCTCGTACAGACCTGCCTCAGCAGCTCCTTGCAGTCCCCCCAGGCTCCTTCGCACTACTCCTCCAGCGTGGCAGCAGCCTACTCTTAGGGCTCAGTGTCCTCACTGTGTCCCATGCCTAGGCACAGGTGCTGACCACAGGCACTGCAGTCTCCCCTGACTGTCCACACTCCCCTGCCACATCCACGCCGTCATGCTGTCCCCTGCCCTCCCACAAGAGCTGCGGGCGCCTCCCCTGCTCATTGACAGGTGCCTGCCAGTGTCACCTCGAGCCCGGTGCTCCATGCAGGAGCACCACCCCGAGCTGTGGCTCTATGGCCACTTCGGGCTCTGGGACGACACATCAGAGGCTTGTGGCTACTCATGCAGGTTAAGCACATGTTAAGCATTTGATGAAATTTAGACCATAACCATTGTTCTAATCCCCAACAAGGCTTGCCCTGCAGCTATTCTCTTGCCAACAAGCAGCAAGCACAAAGGCTCTGGAAAGGCTCCCCAAGCAGCAGATCTAAGGGCTTTTCTGGGCAAGGCTTGCAGGGAGAAAAGGCATCACTGCCTCCCATCAGCCCTCTGTGCTCTCGGGGGAACAGAGCATTCCCCAGCAAAGCCGCTTCTCTCTTATCAGCCGAAGGCACCCATGCTGAGGGCCAAACCAGGCTCTTCCTATAGCTTAGCCAGCATGTCTGCTGATGCTCAGGGAGGAAGGGAATTGAGCCTGCTCTCGCTGACAGGTCTCGGCTCTCTGGGACTAAAAGGAATAAAGACAGTAAAGGCTTAGACTAGTCATTAGAGTGAGTAGATACGACTCTAAATATATTCAGGAAGCAGATTTGCTGGAAGAAGACACCATTTCTTCCATCGCTTTTCACATCTTGTTTGATTTGGTGTCGATTTTTTTTTTTGCTGTTAGCATGCTCTCTTATTTTGGGAGGGTAAATCATGGAAGAAGATTCTGAGCTTTGGCCAGAATACGAAGCACAACAAGGTAGTACCAAGCCAAAGTCCCCCTTGCAGAGGGGGCTAAACCCCTAAAGCTAGATTTTCAAAGGGATGTACATGTCTAAAAGCTGAAAATCAGCATCAAAAAGTACTTCAGTGGTTTTGTAGGGCTGGTCCTTCCCAGCAACCAGAACAGGCCTGGGGTTCAGCAGCTCCTGCAGCAGCAGAATGGTGCCAGGTCCAGGAAGCCACGGTGGCTTCTTCATCCCCCAAGCTTCACCCCTCCTGTGAGCAGGCACAGCAGAAAGCTTGAAGTAGAAAACATCAATACTGGTGACTGGTAAACAGGGATAAGGACTGCAGCTGCAGAGCTCAAAACAGTGTGTAAGCAAAAACCCAGGGCTGTGATGCAGGGATGAAACAAGCTTGCAATTTGAGCCTCGTGATTTTCAAGACACTGTCTACAGGGTCTGCACTTACCAGGAGAATATTCAGGGGGCTGCACAGGGAAGAAACAACTGGTCTACAAAGAAGCCGTGCCAAATGAACATGACACCCCTATGCACACACTGGTAATTATACTGGGAGCACCATCTTTTAGGAGCAACAGTGTGTTGTTTAAGGACACATCCAAGCTTTCAGCACTGCCTGGGGAGCTACAGTAGGGTGTCTCAGAGGACAAAAAACAGGTCTAGGCTTACAGCTCATACAACTCGAAGTGGCCTCAAGGATATTTGGAAACAAAATAACACTATGCAAAAAAACTGTTACAGCAAATTGAAGAGCTTGCAATAGCAATAACTTTACACCTCACTCAAACATTAACTTGGAAGAAAACCCCCCACATTACAAACGGCTTATTTTCCGCTTTTCTCTAGAACCCAAATTTTTGAGGACAGGGTGGCTGGCACGTATTTGTCCCTTCCAATAGAGATGTGCTGGACAAACTGACAGGAGTCCAGCTCCCCTTGGGATGCACACCTTCCCTCCTTGTTAGCGCAGCACCTTCACTCTTTTCCTTCCCAGTGCAGAAGCACTACTGTATTAATGTATTATTAATGTATGTATTTCATTATTTTTCACTTCTGCCAACATCAAAACCTCCCTTTTCCTTTTCTTCCTCCTAAATTCTCCCCACCTACCTTCTGCACAGCTAGGTGAGTTCATGCTGCTACGTGGCATCCCAGGTACCACCCTGGTTTTGTGCGTCCCAGACAAGACCTCTCCCCACTCCTATGGAGCATTTGCTGATGATGCTGAGCCTCCTCACCTCACGCAAGACTCTTGACAATACACATGTCACAAGATGCCTGCACAGGGCCTTTCCCCTCCAGGTGGCTGTCCCACACGGTGCTCTGGAGTAAGTATCTATTTGATGATGCCCGTCACTCCTCTTGGTCAAACTAGCACTCCAGCAGAAACTCCATGGGCAGAGTTTCATGCCGCCAAGCCAAAATGCCACCTCCCATATGTGCTAATTGCCAGTGCCTGGCACAGGGCAGATAGCAGCTGGGAGCACACTTGCTGCCCATGGGTAGGCAACTGAATGATAATCTTGGTGTCACCCACTCCATCAGCCTCCCAGCACAGGGTGTTATGCCAGACATGTGAAAAATGACACAGAAGGCAACAAAATGCGTTTTTGATCCCAGTGTATCCCCTACTCTTTCCTGAACATGGCAAATACCTAATGAAGCCGAGCTGCTGAAGCACAGTCATCTGTGGGGAGAAGGACAGCCCAGCAGCACCTGCCAGCCCAGAGCAGCTCCAGGACACGACCTGTGCTCTGGTGCCCTAACGCTGTCACCCCAACACCTGGCAGCACCGTGGCAGGATGCAATTAACCTGGCAGGACTCATGCTGGGAAGCCTCGACTCAGCTGGGCAACCTGAGCTGCAGGGCTCACCTCAGGCAAGCGAGGCCCATGTCACAGCACCCAGAGCTGGATCCCCTGTGCTGGCTTACTCTTTCCACAGGGCAGTGAGGGACCCCTCCCGTCCCACCCCGAGCCCCAGTACCAATCCCTGTGGTGTGATCCAGGACCCCATCTCACCCCCATGCACAGCTTGCATGTTGCTACTGGGATTTGTGGCTCAGACACTTTTCAGCAGAGCTCGTTTTGCCATGCAGGGTGCAATAAGGAGAGTGAGAGGAGCTCTCTGCCCTTGTGCACGGAGCCTCACCTTTCCCTGTTTTCCTTCCTCATTGCCTCAAACACCTCATCGTCCTCTTCCACGTCTCTGTCCCGCAGCCCATCCTTTGAGCAGCTGGTGCCTGGGGTGGGTGGCTCCTCCGGTGTGCTGTTCCTCCTGCCTGGCGTGCCAACAAAACTTGGGTTGCTCTCACTGTCCTTCTGGCTCTCAATTGCTGAATCCACCTCCTCCTTCTCAGCCAGGATATCATCGATGTTGGTTTCACGATAGCATCTCAGTGGCACAGTGTCCAGGTCCGTCTCAGAGTACTTCACTGTCCTCCTTATAATCCCGGTTTCACAGGAGCCAGGCTTCTGGCTGCCCAAAGGAGACACTTCTATCTCCACCTCCACATGGCTCAGGCTGTGCTCAGGTACCGATCCTGGTGGCTCGGCTGGCAGTGGGGAGACAGGCTTCTGGGGGAACTCAGCCAGGGGAGCGGAGTCGGGGGCAGAGGAGCCTGCAAGGAAGGCCCAAGTGTTCAGAGCCACGGGGAGCTGCAATGGGGAGCTCTGAGGAGTCGCTCTGGCAGTATCACACACACACGCACACACACACACATCCAGAGTGTGGTCACATGTCATGGAATCATTAAGGTTGGAAAAGACCTCCAAGAAAGTCAAGTCCATCCTTTGACTAAACACCACCATGTCAACAAAACCATAGCACTAAGTGCCATTCCAGTTGTTTCTTGAACACCTCCAAGAATGGGGACTCTACCATGTGACAGGCACAGGGGAACAGTGATTAGGAGGCAGAAGGAGAAAGGGTATGAGAGGCAGAGACAGGCTGTCAGTGCTAGTACATCTGCAGCCAGCCCTGAGACCCCGTCTAAACCCAAAAGCTCGTTTGCAGAGGCAGCCAGGGACTCTTTGTCACATCTTTTGCATGGCCACAGGGGACTTAGCAGGGAGGTTGGTACATGCACCATCTGACTCCAAAAGGACATAGGCTGGCCAGTCTTGGGGGAATCTCAGCTCTTTGGTGGGCACTGAGAAGACCCAAGGGATGGGCAGCCCCAGTACGAGCCCTGGCAGCAATACAGACTTAAAAGGAGGGGTTGGCCAACCCAGTGGCATCCACCTGCAACTTCTTACCTGTCTTTGGGGTATCTGAGGAGCCATAGAAGAATTCCCACTTGGCCTTGGCAATACGCTGGGCATGGGCGGAGCTCTGCCGGGGGTACAGCCAGGTGCTGCCCTGCAGAGAGGAGAGCAATGAGCAGGCAATGCATTCCCAGGGCAGAGCCCACGCCCAGTGTGGGAGACCCTGGTACCTACCTGATGTCGGGGCTCTGGCTTCAGGGGACTCCTGGCGAAGGTGGGGAACTCCTCTGGCAGCCCATTGGTTAGAGATCGGCAGAGGCAGCTGGTGTCGAGGGCACAGAGCTCCTTTCCACAGGGACGTGTCCCCCCTGGGGTCCTGCCCCCAGCCAAGAGGGGGTCAGACGCAGAGGCCTCCAGCTTCAGCGTATGCAGGAGCCGCTCCTGAGGCAGGGGCTGGGGCTGGGGGGATCCCACATCCCCACCGAGCTCCACACTGCGGCTGAGGCTGTAGGGGCCATTCTCCCAGCGGAGGTGGGGGGTTGTCGGGCAACCCAGGGTGCGCACGCTGGCCTTCTCAATGAAGCGGAAGGTGACCACGGAGCTGTGTCCCTCCGGGGCCGCCGCCACGGGTGGACTGCGGCCGCCCAGAGAAGCGACAGCTGGGCTGGGCCGGCCCCGCCGTGGGGTGCAGGGGGCTGTCAGTCGCCCCGCGCCTGGACAGCTCCCGCTGCCGAAGGGCGCTGCCTCGGCCGGCCTGCGGGCCAAGGAGCCGGTGCTGTTGTAGAGGCCGAGGGGGCAGCGGCGGGCATCGGGCGCCAGGCCCTTGCGCAGCAGGTGGAGGCGGCCGGCGTTGAGGTTGGGGGTGAGGCAGGGCGGGGGGCTGCACCGCCCGCCCTCGGGGCTGTCCCCCGCCAGCCAGGGCCTCCTGTTCGCCCTGTGGGCAAAGGGCGGGGGAGAGGCAGCGCAGCCCTCCTCGGGGTGGAAGCGGACGGGTGCCCCTGCTTGGGCCATCCTGCCAGAAGAGGCCACAGAGGTGTCAGGTCCGGAGCCCAGCAGGGTGGCACAGGCACAGCAAGGCAGGTTCCCAGCACCCCTGAGATGTCTGAGACAAGAGGTGATGCATCCTCAGGCAGCCCTGAAACAAGGGCAAGGATCTGGTTAGAGAAGCGAAGGCACAGAAAAGAGTCTGGGGCCATGGGGAGGACAGGCCAAAGGTGCCCTGCCCTAGTGGCAGAAAAAGATTTGCTCCAGCTGAGACAGCTCCCAGCAAATCCCCTCCTGCTGCAAGAAGCAGGCAAGGCTCATCAAGGGCATCACACCAGCACCACTGCCTGGATGCTGGTAGCCCTTTGCTTGGTCCCCAGGCACCCAGAGTGTTTGCTTTCTCCCCGAGGTGCCAGGATGCTCAGGCACTTTCCCCACGGTCCAGCACCTCAGACATTGTGAGAGAGTGCACTATGAAATGGGTTTCATTCATTCTGCTTTAGGCTGAATATATTTACTACCCACAGCCTACAGCCTACTAAAATCACTTCAGTAAGGGGGAAAAAAAACTGATATCTACTGTATCACTGAGACATCCTACAATTATACTTGCTCAAGGAGTTTAATATGAGCAGCAAGGGTAAGGAGCCTCTCTCTTTGGAGGTCAGCCTGGGTTTAAACTGTGTCACACCAGCACATGTCACAGCCACTACTGATGGCGTAGACAGAGCTGTCAACACCAGTAGATCCAAAAAGCAGTGGTAACAGACAATCCCAGCCTGGGGGAACACAGCAAGCCTGCCCTGCACATTGCTCACCCACCTGCCTGTCTCTGCCCAGAGACTGAATACCCAGAGATGAGACCAGCCACCTCACAGCAGCAGGTGGGTGGCTGCAGGGGAAGGCAGGACCCAGAGCCCCCATCAACCCCACTGGCAGGGCTGCTGACATTTTTCTTTCTCCCAGTGGAGCTAAAACTTGTACTTATCCTTCCCTGAGTTTCTTCGAATTCCTAATGTGCAGAGAAGACTCTGCCTTGGCTGCTTGTGCCTTCTGACAGATGCCAAGATACTGAGTCCCTCACTTTCATCATCTGAAAGTGAGAAACCATATGCCAGCGGCAAACAGGAAAGCATGATTTTCTTCTCTCTGTTTCCGAGTGCAGACCAGACAGGATTAAATTCCTAAAGGATGTGGGGCTGAATTTTCAACAGTGTTTAGGCTCCAGCAATGCACAGACAAAACTCTTAATGAAATAACCCAAATCACACCTGTGGGGTAGGCGCCCATTTATCTGCACTATCACACTGCTGAAAAAATCTGTCCTGCTGAGCAACAGCAATCTCTAATTTACTCACTGCAAAACTTTTTCTCCTGATTAATTTATCATTTACTATTCTTACAGTCTTTTTTTCCTGTTATGGTTGTGTTCACATTCAAGTTAAGTTAACTGATAAATAATAAAGATGTGGGGTTTATATACGTCAAATGAAATTCTACTCTTTATCTCAGTGCAGACTGACACACATGCCAAGGAAAAAATTATCTCTAGGAATAGTTTGCTTTCACTGTAACATAACAAATCTACAAAACCCAGCCTATCTCAAAACATGTGAGCTATTACTAGAACAAATGGGATAAGCAGAATGTCCTCCTGGTTATTAAAACAGAATTATCAAATTTAGAGTGGAGGCCATGCCTGCCTTTGACCCACCAAAGCTGGATGGCGACACCATGCAGTGGAGTGAACTTTTCTTTATAATGAAAGGTAAAAAGCACAAATGCAACTGAGATGAAGAACCAGTGATGGAACGAGCTAGGGCTTCCTGCTTGCTGATTTCAATTGTGAATCAAATGGATGCTCTTTAAATCACTGTGATGAGTGTGTTGGGCTGTAAAGCACCGGTGGGCTGGAGAAAGCCTTGCTGGTCCTGCTGCCTAAAGGCAAGAGAAGTCCTGCAAAAAAAAGCTCACAGGGTATCTGCCTGGGCAACCCTGGGCACGCATTCAAAGAGAAAAACTCAGGAGCTGCAGTGTGATAGCCGGGAGCTGCACATCATTGGAGGATTAAATTTGTTCAATAAAACATCTCACAAGAAACTTGTTCCTCCTGGCTGTCCCTTCTTAACGGCCAAAGGGATGTCCAGGGATGCTTCCTGGCCATTGCTTTGAGCCATACCCCCTGCAACAGGGGATGGCTGCTCCTTGTGAAAGCGCTTGCCTGGCGGAATGGGGGGATGCGGAGCGAAGGCAGCAGGCAGCAGGAACTGCTTACGCTGCGGGGGAAGCACACACCCACGCCACGGGAGTGTGGGGACAAGGCGGAGGAGCTGGGGGAGGATGAGAAGGGATTGGGCAAAGAAGGGGACAGAGATGGGAGAGAGGCAAGAGGTGCGGGGCTGGGGGTTAAATTCACACAACGGGCCGTATTTGTGAGCTGGACATGGAACCCACGGCAGGGAATGGGGGAAACCAGGCTGTGGCTGCCGGGATACCTGAGGGGGCTAGGGTAGGATGGCCCCCGGGAGATGACTCTGCCCTCTGGAGGGACACAAAGCAGTTTGAGGGGATGAAGTGGTGACCGAAGCGGGATGTCTGGAGGCCCTGGGGCTGTGGGGCAAACAGGTGACCGCTTTCTGGTGTGGTGTCTAGGCAGGGCACGTGTCCCCACCTTGGAGATGAGGCTGAACATGCTCTTCACCCCTCGGCCCCCCCCGCCCGGCTTCCCTCACCCGGCACCTCCCGTCTCGGCGGGATCAGCCCTGAGTGGATGTGACATCCATCCGGATGAGGAGGGAGCACCCCCGGCCAGGGGGGCCGGCGGAGC
>VZTD01003771.1:2426834-2441674 GCA_013397725.1 Rhagologus leucostigma
GGGGCAGCCTGGGGACTGTTCTGGGGCCGAGCGAGGCCCCTTGGGGCGGCGGGGCAGGAACGGCCTCGGGTGAGGCCCCCCCCAGCTGCGGACTCTGCTGGGGCCGAGTCTAACCGTGGCCTCCAGCCGCAGCTCGGGGGGCTCTGGGCTGCCGGGACCCCTCTGCTCCTTCCCTTCGCGGCTCGAGGCCTCATCTCCGCAGAGATGCTGAGCGTCCGCTCCTCGGAGGGAGACTCCCTGGGGGGAGCCCGGAGCCTTGTTTCTCCCCGCGGGAAGGAGCGGGTGCCTGGTCTCTCCCTCTTGCAGGGTGCCCGAGTGGCCCGGCACTGGATGCAGGGACTGGCTGACAGGTAGAGCGATGCTCAGACATGAAAGCCGGCTACAGCTGCTGTGCGACCCGTGCGTTAACGCTGCAGCAGCTTCTTGCTGCTTCGCTGAGGGACAGGGTCTCCTTCAGCAGCTGATAGAAAGCCCCACCCAAGCTCTCCTGGAGGGCACTGCGGGCAGGTAGACTCGGATGCCTGAGCAGTGAACGTCCCAGGCTGGGGAGGTGGTGATGCAGGTGGCAGGCACGTGCCTTGGTGTTGGCTAGCCAAGGGGCTGTTCCCTGTGGGCTGATTGTGGGAAACGTCGCTGAGTCTTTCTTTCTGGCTGTTCCTCCTAGAGGCACCCGGCAGTAGGTGTGAGCTGATCTAGCCTGGCTCCTGCAGTAGCCTGGCTCTTTGGTGTCTGATGATGAGTGTGACCCCGACCAGGGGATGCCTCCTGGACCTGCCCTGGGAAGACATCTTGGTTCCACATATCCTCTGTCATCTGCCACTGCAGCAGCTCCTGAGCCTGCAGAGGGTCAGCAAGTCATTCCAGTCTCTCATCCAGCTGTACCTGGCCAACATGCGCTGCTTTGACTCAAGCCAGGTATTGGATGGCTCTGAGGCTGGGGGAGGACACAGATGTCCTACTGCTCTGGAACTAACAGGGGAGCATCTGTTTATGTGGGGAGAAGAAACCCTTGGCAAGGAGGGTAGTTTCTGCTCAGGAGCTTGGGCTAATGGCTCAGGTGTCAAACTGGACAGATGGGCTCAGAGAGGAGAGGCAGTGATTCAGGGCCCAGCAATGCCAGTGTCTTGAGTAAGAGCCCCTGGGAGGAGTAAGCCTGGAAACTCCACCCAGGCTGTTATGGGGCACTGGCTGGGAGAAACAAAAGTTTTGGAGTGCCATGTCCTCGTGAAGGTTGTGCAGTAGGTCGGGTCTGATGGGAGATAACTCTGTGCTTGGTCTTCAGGGAAAGTTTGTGCTATTCCTGGGAGCCACTGCCTGGGACTGGGAAAGACTGGAGTAGCTGCTGTTCTGTGAGGACACAGTGGTCTAGCAAAGAGATTTTTGGAGAGCAGAGGTGTGGAGCTCATCATGAGTATAAATGCAGGAGTGATGATGTGGGATGGAGAAACCAGAGTATCACCTAGCTTGTGGCAGTAGCCGTGGCATGAGGTGAGCAGAGTCTGATGGTAGGGTTTGCCCTGGGATGAGGACAGGGTATGGCTTTGGTCACTACTGTCACAGCAGAAGAGAGGAGGGGAGAGAGTATTTGGTGAGGATCAGGCTTATCTGAAACCCTGGGGGGATGCCTCATTCTTCCTGGGTTCCCCACGCAGATTGGACCTGCCATCCCTCGAGCCGCTTTTGTTAACCTGTTGAAGGACAACGAAGTTCTGCAGCAGCTGGCACTCCAGAACTGCTCCGACTGGCTGACGGACCGGGAACTGCTCCCGGTCATCGGGCAGAACCACCATCTGCACCAGATCCAGCTGAAGGGCTGCGCCCAGCTCAGCCGCCACGCGCTGGTGGCGATCTCACTGAGCTGCCCCAACCTGCGCCAGCTCTCCCTGGCTCACTGTGAGTGGGTGGACAGCCTGTCCCTGCGCAGCCTGGCTGACCACTGCAAGGCGCTGGAGGCTGTGGACCTGACGGCCTGTCGCCAGCTGAAGGACGAGGCCATCTGCTACCTGGTGCAGAAGTGCAGCAGGCTCAAGTCTCTGTCACTGGCTGTCAATGCCAACGTGGGCGACGTGGCAGTCGAGGAGACTGCCAAGTGCTGCCCAGAGCTGGAGCACTTGGACCTCACAGGGTGTCTGCGAGTCAAGAATGACTCCATCAGGTACTGAGCAACATGGAGAGCCAGGGTGGGGATGGCAGGTATCTGGGATGGGGAGAGGAAGAGAACCAGAGAGGAAAGTCAGATTTCTTCATGCTAAAAGCAATGAGAGCTTAGTCTGTGAGAGAAGCCACTAGCAGGCCCTTCAGGAGAGGCACTGTGTGCTACTGACAGTGTATTTCCCAGCATATCATGGAGGGTAGGTCTGGGATCCAACCATGTCCCTTGACTTTATCTCATGCCACCATGGTGCTGCTCCCAAAGGATGGTGCATGTGTGGCACAGTCACGAGCGGTGGGCTGCTGGGAGTAGAGAACAGCGTGAGTGGTGCACTTAGGAGTCCTGACCTGCAACTTGCATGTGCTCTCTTTCTTGGCAGGGTCCTGGCTGAGTACTGTCCCAAGCTGCGCTCGCTGAAGGTCAAGCATTGCCACAATGTGGCTGAGTCCAGCTTGAGCGTCCTCCGAAGCCGTGGGGTGGAACTGGATGTGGAGCCTCCGCTGCAGAGGGCTCTTGTTCTGCTGCAGGACGTGGTTGGCTTCGCCCCTTTCATCAACCTTCAGATCTAGAACTGCTGCTGCTGGGGAGGGGGGGACTGACAATGCTGGGATCCCAGAAGGATGCCGGAACTGGCTGCTGTGGAGACGTGCAGAGGGAGAGGTCGGTCCCATTGGTGAGGCTGGCCTGGGGCTCACTTTCTTCTGGGGCTGTTTAGCAGCCACTCAGTGTTCATAAGTGGACTTCATTGGTGCCTCTGGGGAAAGTAACTCCCTCTGCAGTGGCGTGGAGAGAGCGAGTGATTTGCAGGAACACCATGGTGCTGAACAGGTCTTGGTCAGGCCAGCTAATAGATAGGATTTATTATTTGTTGTATTTTAAATCTTTATGTGGCAGCTGTCCAGAAAGCAGGGGAGTGTTTGATAGGGACTGTCCCCTGGGGTGGGTGTGCAGGGCATGCCAGCAGAGCTGTGTAACAAACCAGGCCAGCTGGAGCAGAGAGAATAGCTACCAGCCCTCCTCTTGGGAGAGGGCAGGCCCCTCTGGGCTCTGGGAGGAGGGCAGTGAGCCCAGCTCCAGCCCACAGCCACTGGCCAGCCTGGCACCAAAGGACTAGAATGGCCCCAGTGCAGGCGGTGTGTCTGCCCAGGCCTAGGGTGCTGGTTTAGGCTGGGGCAAGGTGGGAGTTGTTTTCATGGGGAACATGCTCGTAATGGCAGTTAGACTGACAGAAAAATGCCAAACCTAGCTGTGCTGTCACTGAAAGCAGTTGGTCATTGTCATTTGTTTCTTCCAGCATCTGACTTAAAATTCTAGCAGTGCCCAGGCCTGCTACTGTATTTTGCTCCCTGTTGCGTGGCTGGAGCTTTGGCTCTCAACAGTGGTGAGAAATGGAAGGAGCACTGACTCTGCTGTCAGCTGGAGTTTATGGAGAGAGCTGCAGATTGTGTTGGCAGGGAGAGCCTAGCTCTGGAGTTGAGCCTAAGCCCTTTTATCTGCTAGGCAGTTAATCAAACGGCAGCTGCATCTTGAGAACGTGATGAAGAGAGTAAGCAGAGGAAGAGAGGATGACCCTGCTCCTGTCTATGGCCCTAGGAAGGACTGGAGGCAGTGTCTGTAAAGCATGTGCATGCTCTGGCTGAAATACACACCAACTCACATCATCTTTATTAATACTGGCACTCAAAGCAACAGTGCACAAAGACTTGTTAAAAAGGTTGCTGCAAAAGCACATGCCACATCTCAGATCTAAAAATGTCCCATGCAAGGAATAGCAGAGAATGCCCAGGCCC
This sequence comes from Rhagologus leucostigma, assembly GCA_013397725.1. NCBI lineage: Eukaryota > Metazoa > Chordata > Aves > Passeriformes > Rhagologus > Rhagologus leucostigma. The sequence goes on from VZTD01003771.1 coordinate 2,430,777, forward strand.
TGGAGAGCCACTGCGGTGTGCCCCTGGGGGCAGAGGGATAGTTACACAAGGAGAGTAGTCTCCTCAGCCAGGTTAGTGGAGGAAGCTGAAAGCAGTGTCGTGGCTTCCAGGTTGATTCAAGTTAGTGGCAGGTGGAGTCTCCTCATTCCTAGCACCACATATCCATCCTGCCATGCCTGGCAGTGAGGTGGAAGGCTGAAGAGCAGAAGGACCTGGCTGTCAGTGGAACTTGTACTTCCTGGCTGGTTTTAGGCTGATGTAGGTTCTCTTCATCTCCTCACTCTCGGGCTTCTTGATGTCTTTGTACCTCTCTCCTTTTGTACTCACCACCTGGTTATCAATATAGCGGATCAACTTCTTGGGAGCCTGGAGAGGAAGGATATTAACAGCAAGTGGATGGACAGCCACACTGCTAGAGAAAAGGAGGGGGCAAGCAAAAGCAGAACTGCACTATCAGCTGCTTTACCATTGTCTGTCTTGGAAATCTTGGCCAAAACTGGGAAGGATGCTGTCTAATGGGAGGGAGCAAGAGCCATGGTAGTCAGGAAAGGTAAGAACTGACAGTCCCTGCAGCACCTTGGCTGAGCTAATCTTCCCTCTTTGACTGACAGGTTCTATGAACAGACCTGGCTTTGGCCTGTCCTGTTGTTTTTTTGGACTTGCAGCCTGTTTTTTTTAAACCTTGTAAAGACATTCAAACTGCTGGTGAGCTGGGACTGCTCTGCTTACCTCTTTGGGTGGAGCTGGCCGATGTGTTTTCTGATCGTCTGCACTATCCACCATCATGTACCTGAAACACAAGCAGCATTTAGCAAGCACTGAAACATACATTGCCTGGGGCTACTCACAGCCGATGTCCCTTCTCCCCAGGCTGGTTGCTGGCTGTGCAATGTGTCCTATGTGCCTAGGTTGCAGCTAGAACTTGACGTCCCCCTCTGGATGAAATGGGCAAGAAGTATGTCATCCTTCTGGTGAGAATCTAGCAGGATTCTCCTGGAGTAGCATCCTTAGCTGTATGTGAAGAGTATTGAAAACCCAGGTGGTTGAGACTGCTGATAGCCACCGCAGAACTGAGAGAGGTACTGAGGTCTGGTGTGCTCTGCCATTGGGGCAGCTTTGCAACTTCTCAGTCCAAGTGATGGCAGCCAAGTGAGACATAGGTGAGATTACAGGACCAATGTGTGTGCTTTTGCCCTGAATGATGGTGTTCCTTTCACATTCCTCCTACTACTTGACTGTGAAACAGGTCTGTGCTGGAAGCAACTTGATAAAAGCATCACCTCATTTCCTATGTAACTGAAACATCAGGGTCCAAGCTTGCTGTACTGCTGAGTTGCTACTCTGAGATTTTGGTGCTGGTTTAGCACAGCTGACCATGACTTCTCCCTCAGTAGTTAGTATAGTTGCTCTTGTGTATCTTCAGCTATGGCGATCTGCTTTCTGTACCTGTGCTTGAGTGATGTTTAAAGTACAGGATGTTGCCAAAACGTTATTAAAGTGAAGTTCTTGGAAACAAAACAAGCAGCTGGTGCTTTTTTGTTCCCTTGCCTGTCACTCTGAAATAAGCCTGCACAGGAGATGGGCAAGGACAAGGATTACTATTTCTGCCTGGATGCTGTTCTGCCTTGCTTTATCTTTCCTAGCCCACTATTTATCCTGTCCCTGGGGAGAACGTAGAGTGGAAAAGATGTGGCTGGATAGACATGTAGAAGCTGTATGCCTGCATGAGGATACTCATGAAAGCTGAAATCTTAAAGCAGATCGATGAAACCACAGTGTGGGTTCTCCCACTGAGAATTAAATACTTTTAGAAATGAATATAGGTAAACTAATCTAAAGCTTCTTTCATTCCCAAGAAGTCCACAGGAGGACTTCAGAGAGGTTTCTTTAAATGCTTTGAATTCATACCTTCAGCAATTGAGATACAATCTTCCCAGTGCTGTTGTACAGGCAGTCTCTTGAAGGTATCCTTAACCTTGTTTGGACTGTGTCCAAGAATGGAGGTATGAATGAGTAACTGTACTTCTACATGTCACCATGTTGTGTTTGTTACCTGAGCTGCAGCATGATGTTTGTGCTTTGAACCTTTAACCAGGACCTCAACTAACAGCACTGTGACTTACACTTTATCTGTAGCAGGCTGAAACCTTGCACACAGCCAGTGCTGTGACCCAGCTGGTACAGGTAACGTGTTTCTGTGCCAGAGCTCTAAAAGAAACCAAACCTGTTCTGCTGTTGAGGTTTTGTGGCTTGTTTTTTTGTTGGGGTTTTTGTGTGTGTTTGGTTTTTTTGTTTTTTCTTTATCCCAGCTGATGATTTTATTTGTGCTTAGATGTGTTCAGCTGATACCCACCCCTCATTCTTTACAGACCACACTGTTCCCCAAACTGCCACCTCTTCATTTATTTGGAGCAAAATAAGGGGTTCTTTGCTGCTGGGTACTTACTTCTGTAGGATGACCTGTTTTAGTTCCTCATGGTTGGGTGCTCTGCGGGGCCGTGCCAGTTCCTGGGAGGAGACAAGCTGGTGTGTGAATAGCACAACATGGGTATACAGCTTACCCGCTAGCTCAGTGAGCTCAGCTGCTGGCAGAGCACTCCAGCCCCTGTGGCAAAGGGAGTGCCAGCCACAGCTCCACTGGGGTCCTGGCTTGGTTGTGGGCACAGCCTATACTAAGAGAGCCAGGGGAGGGAGAGGGGCTGTTACTCTGCATGATCCTCCTGGCTTATCATGCGGAAAGTTTCTGCAGTCAAAATTTCTGCTTGTAGCAGACAGCTGTGGGACCTGCATGTCCCTGAGCTCTACCCTGCTCCTTGGCCCACTGCTACCCAGGTCAGAGTACAGTACCTTCACACTCGCACCTGCTGGGCCAATTTCCACCTTCTCCTCCACAATTAACTGCACTGCCTCTTCCAAGTTCCCCAAGGCCATGGCGAGAGCCTTCTCTGCCTGGCTCACAGTACAGGCTGGGAACATCTCCAGTAGCAGCTCCACCCCATCCTTCAAGTCAGCACCTTCCTAGTTGGAGCAAGAGGCAGAGGTAAGTTGGGGATGCAGTGAGGAGAGGCCTATTGAAAAGGGCCTCTGGTTTTTCACGGTCAGGAAATTCAGCTTGCCCTTTGCTGAAAGCTCTCTCTCCCTACCAGATTAGTAAATCTGATTCCTGAAGCTAACAGGGGACTGTGTGTTTGGAAAGACAAACCAACTCCTCTCACTGTCCTTGAATCTCCTCCCTCTGTATTTCAACGTGCTTTAAAGTAGGGCTACTGTGAACTGACTCATCTGTGTGGCCATGCTTGGGAGTGAGCTTTCCGGACCTTGTGGTGTGAATGCCTGACTCCTGCCCAACTTGTCAAGTTTTAAGTACTTTGATTAGAAAGGAAAGGGCCTGCTAAACGCTGACCCGAGGCTACACCAGAAGGAATCACCATAGCAGCATTTGCTAGAAGGCTGTGGACACAGAATGATTGTACTGCAGAGCAGGAATAGATCAGTGCTGCAGAAACAGCAAGCAGGGTGTGGGGGAGGAAGGTGGGGTTGATGTGGAAGGTGCTGCAGTACCTGTAGCTGCTGTGGGACCTCTGAAGGCACTGGGACAGGCTCTCTCAGTCATTGCTCTGGCTCACCCTTTCCAGCCACTGGGAAAGGATGAGCCAGAGCATTGGCTCACAGTCTGTCAGCACGTAATTTTCTGACAGTCTTGCTCAGGCCATACAATGGAGAAGATCATGGACACAAGTGATGCTGTGTCACAGCCTATGCTGTGGTTCCTTCCAGAGCTGGAAAATGCCCTCAGGTGGTGCTGGTAGTCTAGTGCTGTGTGACTGTCCCCAGTGTTCCTGCTCCTCTGCGGGGTACTCATACCTGGGCCCCGGCTCCGTCTGTTAGAGTGCACAGTCTTTCCCCGTTGCAGGCTCCAGCTCCAGGCTCCTGGCCCTTGGTGTGGTCTTCAGAGGGTGCTTCACTCCTGCCTTCCACAGCCTTTTGGCCAAGTTTTTCTTAAAGACACAGTGATATCTCCTGAGGAACAGTCCCACTAAGGCTAGAGCTCCGTGCTTTCTGTTGGCATTAGATTGCTAGTGCATTGTGTGCCAAAGCAAATATCTTCTTAAGTGACAAGACTTAGAAGCACTGTTTCTCCTGCCCTCAGCGGGGATAGCTGCAGCCCTGCTCCCACTGATCTGCAGGAAGCTAGTGCTAACACATGCTGGAGGTACCTGAGTTCTGCATTTCCAGGCTGTACAGGGTATGGGCTGCTTGCAAATTCAATTCTACTTTTCAATTCTTGGTCTGCTAGTGCTTCGGTTGTGGATACTTCCATTTCTAAGAATTCCCTGGTATTTGCTCTATCTTTGAACTAAGATGTAGTTTTGATTTTAAACTTGAGAATACACTGTGGTAGTCCCCAAGCTGCATGCAAGCCAGCACATCCTGTGATCAGGTTACTCTGATGCATCTCTTTTTTTACAGGCTCTTTTTCTCACTGTAGGAAGAACCATTTCACTTTTGTTCTGTCCTAAGACTGGGATGGTGCTTTCCTTCCACACTCTGGCTACATCAGGATCCTCAAAGGGTGGGATGCAGGGGAGCAGAGCAGAGCAGTAGATTTTGTCAAGTTCAAGAAAGCAGCAGGTAAGATAAAAGACAGGACTGTCTATTCTACACTGTGTAGCCTTGTGGAAAGACAGCAGTGATGTTGCTAGACCAGCAAAACTCAGACTGGTTATGTCTTGGAAGGTTTAATATCCAGGCACTTCAACCTGTATGTTCTTTAGTGGAAAGTACCCACGGGGTTGACTGATACAGCAATCCAGCTGGTCTGTGAATGCTGAGGTTAGAAAGGGCCATTGGCACAGTGTAGTCTTCTGTAGTCCTGCATAGTGCAGGTCAGAGCACATCACTGATTTTGCATCTGTGCCAAGGTTCATGGATGAACAGGAAGTGAGCTTTGAGGATGCTGCTCAAAGTCTAGATGTGATACATGCATTCAGCTGGATACTCTATTTGATGATGCACCTGAAAAAAGCTGCCCAGTGGTAGTGCCACTTAGGCAGGTGGCTATCAGAGGCAGGCAGAAATCCTCGCTTTCAGAATTAACCTACAGCAGAATTTCAACAAGCAGCCCTGAATTGGCTATTTCTTATTACTCTGATTATTTCTTATTACTCTGGATTTGATCTCAATAGAGGTATTTGGAGAACTGATCAAGTGTTTTTCACTCCAGTTCGTCTTGGACAGTATTCCATATGATTCTAGCCTCCCATCTGTTGATATGAAAAACCTGACTGAACGTTGAAAATAAAAAACCCAAACCTGTCAATCAGTTCAGGCAACCTTATGAGTTCCTAACTGTGGCAAACAAGTTTGTATTTTATTCTGTGACATTGTTCAACTCCAAATATTAAGACTAAAAGCACGTACAGATCTTGTACTGAAATTGTTTGTGTAACTCACCTTTGTTGCGAGCTTCACCAAGCCTTTCTGAGAGGGAGAACATCATTTCACAAACATCGCCACTGCAAGAGACAGAAGCTGTATAATTAGCTTGAGGAATAAAAGCACTAGCCTATCCTACTTGGCTACCATTTTATAGAAAGATAAGGCTTGATGGGAAGCTAAATAAAATCAACTGGTATTTCAGATGGCCAAGGACCTACCTGCAAACTATATTACGATTAGCATCTGTGCATTCAGGCAAAGAGTGACTTACCATGATGGCTCAGGTTTGGTACTAATACATCTTTAGCTGGATATAACAAAAGAATTTGTAGTACTGAGGGGCTTGGGGCCAGGCCCCCAGTGTGTGGCATGCACATACACACCAGTAACAATCACATACCTGTGGATTTCTGCAAAACCAGGGATATATGCCTCCATCATTTCCACAAAGGTGTCCATGTCAAAAGTCTCTTCAGAGGACTCTGGTGAACCCAGCTCTTCCAGGACACCCGTGATATAAGAGAAGAAAACATCATCCATCCCACTGGAGACAAAGAGAACACAGGCAGCAGGGTCAACAGGCCCATTTTTTCCTTTTTCTCCATCCCCATTCTGTCTAACCTTGTGTCTTTCTAATACAGTAGCAGAAGGACTTATGTAGACTGTATGTTATGAGGAGATACCACCCGTAAGGCCAAGTAGCAGGTGGTCATTGGTTGAGAGGGAAGCATTACCAGATAAACAGTGCATATGGTCCTGCTTCCTGGGCAGCACTGAATGAAAGCCCCAGCATGTGTTCAGAGGCTGTGCTCCTGTGGGTGCTTCAGCTGAGCTAACCAAAATATTCCAAGTCTTCAAGACCTTGGCTGTTCTATATTGACTGGTGTTTCAGGTGAGATCATCATATTTTGTTAAGTTACACTTTCTATGGGATGCAGTGTTCTCCGCTTGCTGCTCTCCACGCTTGTGTCACTGCTGCCACCAGCTGCAAAACCAGCTGCTGTGTTGCTGTCTCAAGGTGGCTGTATCTCTGCATGCAGGCAGAGTTCAAAACGGGGAGAGGCCTGACATAGATTATCCTGCTCAGAAAGCTGTTTGGGAGCACTGTGGAATGAAGGAAATCCCATATCCTAATGGGTATTACTAGACAGGAAATTAATCATCTTGGTCATCAAAGAAATGACATTGCTAGATTGCAATGCTAAACTATAGTTGTTCCAGCATTCCCATCAGAGCCTGTGCAAATTACCTGCATCCTGGATCTGACTTAAAGGAGAGCAACACAAAGTACAGGAAAAGTACAGAATTCAGTATAATGCACAGAATGGCAATGCAGAGTTCAAGCTGGAACAGTGATACTGGATCTGCCTATCTCAACATACCTGAGATCTGCTGCAGGGATGTGGGACTGGATGAAGCGTGTCAGTGTGTCTTGAATGATTCTTTCAAGCTCCATGTCTCTCTAAACCTTTTTCTTTAAAAAAAAGAAGGAAAAAGAAAACTCCATGTAATTTTAATAAAATCAAAATAACAAGATCAAAATGCAGGTATGGTACAGGTAAGTGTGCTCTTCCCATGAGAACAATTCACAAACTCCTCCAATGTCTTGCCATCTCCGGGTAACAGTGGGCAAAGATATCCATAAAAAGCTGCAGTATGAGGATCCACTGGAAAAAGGAGCTGAATGTCTTGGGCCCGTCCCGACTGCGTTGATGCTGTCAGTATGCAGCTGTACCGTACATTTAAAATGTTCCCTCTGGGAAGCAAAGCTGTAAATGCAGATGTGCCCAGCTGCAGGACCGCAGGGACACCTTCTGAACTGGAAGATTGTGCTGTCCAGTGAGGAAGAAACAGCTAGTGGGCTTGTACACTCAGTGCAGAAAGGGGTGGACCTTCCAGCTAAGAGCATATGCAGTGATGCTGGGACTTGACTCAGGAATGAGTGGGAGGAAGGGTAATGTCTCCTAAGAAAGGACATCCTAGAGCATATTTTATAGGGACATACCAAGCAGGGCACAGACAAGCAGTCTACCAGCCAAAATATCAGAGGTCTCCAGGTCAGGCATGGGCTGCCAGTGGAATCCTGCCCGAACAGGAGCCCGTTGTTGTGCTTGGTAAATGAGCCATTCTACAGTTGATACAGCTGCAACAAGGGGCACTTGATAACCCAAAACTCAGGGGAGTCCTAAGAATCACAGAGCTCCTACAGAAGCAGTGGCAGAAAGGGGCTGCCCACAGGCCTGCTTCAGCTATCAGTACTGAGCCTGGACCGAATGGGGTGGAAAAAAAGCTGTTTCTTAACCATTCTTTCCCCTTTGGGTCTACAGAGCTGCTGGGTGGACAAATTCCTGGTATAAGCACCAAGTTCTTCCCAGGAAGGAAACCAACCTTGCATTCAGAGAAACTGATATCGTCACTGGCCAGAGAGGTTCCAAGGGTCATCATGCTCCTATCAGTGCAGCTCTCTCATTTCAACCACACTAGGACCTGACCAGGCCTGTTTGACACAGAACTCATGGACCACTCATATAGGTTGCTGACAGACAATTCTGATTTTCCATGGGAATCGGAAAGGTTTGGCATTTCCCTAGATGAGTCTTCCAAAGCTAGAAGGATATAAACAAAACCACAGCACGACACTCAGCCAAGTTTAGAATTACAGAACTCGGGACATCAAAACACCTTATGTATTATACCTTCAAATGCTACACTTTTTCTAGTGATGACCTGCAATAGTTAAGGGGAGATTCACTAGAAGAGCTTATCCTATGTGCTCAGTTTTGTGTGGGAGTGATTTACAATGCACAAAATTATCTACATCCCAAAGGCAGGAGAAATCACTCTCCTGAGAGCTCAATTTTCCTGAAAAGGTGTTGCCATACTTCAAAACTTCCATTGATAATTGCAATGTGGATTTTAAGATTACTTCACTAGTTGTCACTGATTCAAATATATCTGTGAAAGTCCTTCTGCATTTCTTGTTGCAATGGGGATTCTGTGTAACATGTTGCACAGAATCTATTTTTAAAAGCATATGATGAAATGATACTCCTATTGCTCTGCTCACAGCTACAGCCTCACAGTTTTGCACTGTCAGAACACAAGACCTTCAGCTCTTGGAAATCCTTGTCACTTTTCTTACAAACCCTGGGCTTATTATTAAAGAGTGAGAAGTGGAGCACTGTATGTCATGTCATTAGGGATGCTTAGTTTGAAATACCAGGAGTGCTTACTTGATCCACGTAACATTGCATAGCACATGTATTTCCTCACCTCAGGCAAAGAAAAGTGGTATCAGTTCTCAAATTGTGAATGTGAAAATTATTCATTTTCTCTATTAGATACTTTGGCCAGCATCTCAACAGGGTCTCCCACCTTATTGTCAGTCTTGAAAACCTAGCAATCTCAGCAATCTCCATCGCCTTGCATTCTCCTTCCCAGCGTGTTAATGTCAAATTTAGTTTGTTGGTTTCGTTGGTATTTTTTGTAAAACAAATATAGAAATAATATCCCTCTAAAAGCACCATTGTCCTTGTCGTGTATGAAATAGCTACCTATGCTACAGTGAAGAAAAGTTGGTATGAATCTCTCTTCCTCAAAAAAAAAAAAAAAGGGCAAGAATCTGAACTGTTTGCATACAGCTAGATTGTTTTGGAAGGATCTTTCAATTCCAACTTCAGTAATCATTCTCAAATGGTCAGTGTGATGGAATGGGAATGACTGTGAGCCTTGGTCTTTTTATTAACAAGATAGACTCGAGCAATTTAGAAGAATGTTTCTGAATTAAGGACCTGCCATTTGAATGTATATCAACTTTTATGGGATCATAAATTTGCCTGCCAATGACTAGAGGTTTCTGCAGTTGGAAGGAGGTGGGTGTTGTATCCTTGGATGTTTCTCAGAACAGGTTAGAGAAAGTTTAGGTATATATGATCTGGCTGAGGGATTGATTAAAGGTTAATTTAGCTCAAGTATCAGTGATTATTTTTATGTGAGTGAGTAATAGGACAGGGATGGTTCACTGAGCTCTCTGAAAATTTTTTCTGAAAAAGCACAGAGCATGTCTTATGCTGCTCGGGGTGTCTGTGCTCGGGAAAGTGCATTTATCTGGGATATAAGGCCCTCTCAGTGCAGCCTGTGACATACATGCTCAGGGGAAACTTCTCAAAAGACATGTGTGCAGGACAGAGAGCGAGCTGTGGCTATATTCCATTGAACTACTTAACTCAAACTTTGCTGGCGTAAAAGAAAACTTTCCAGGCTAAGTGACACTTTACAGACAATTTCAGTGTTTCTATTTTTTGTTTTTCTTGCTAAAGAAGTCCCTGAAAAGGCTTTCACAGTGTGGTTGCTATGGGAAAGCAGGCTGAGGTCACTGTGTGTGTTAACACAATTAACTGCTTAACGCTCTAAAATTAAAATAAGACTTTTGTTTATAGCTTAGCCCCAGTAAATTACAGTAATAGAAGATACTAATGTCAGTGGCCAGACTCTGCCCTCCCCTCTAGATCTACACTGGAAAGCCGCACTTGGGTACTCTACTGACACAGGGCCCTTACCGGAGCAGACGTGTCACCTGTGCGAGGTCTTCGGCTCACGGCCAGTGTTTATGAAGTCACTTCAATGCCTGCAGAGGAGTCGACAGTCCATCCTATAACTGCCAGGCCCAAGCCATGAATGAGGGAGCCCCTTTATGGGAAAGGAAAGCTGAATTAGCTGAAGCAGGAGCACAAGAGAATCATTCTGTATGCTGGTGTCTTTATGCTTTATGTCCCTTGTGACCATTTCCCCTAATGCAGATGGTACAGCTTTATTTTTTGGAATAAAATGTACTTTGTGAAAGGATAACATGGTTGTGAGAACGGTGTACCTGTCAACCTTCAAATTCACTGCGACGTCGTGATGTTTTTCAACATCCATAGTTTAAGTAGCAAGGCCAGCAGTGGTCCCTGCACATCACCAACGTATTCCCAAAGCACCGGTGGCCTCATGGCCATGGCCAAGCAGAAGTTGTTGCTCGAGGCTTTAAGGAGACCGGCGAGCGAGCGCTGGGCGTCCCTGCTGTGCAGGTCGCCACGGCCGGAGCCCCACGGGGGAGCGGCAACACCGGCTGGGCAGCCGGGGGGCGGCTTTCACTGCGCTCGGGCTGCTCCCCGCCACCGGCGGGCCAGGCTTCCCTCGCCGGAGCTTGACAGGGAGGCCGCAGACAGCCCGAAACACGCGGTGTACGGGCCGGGTCCCCCCCACCGTGCCGCCCGCACCGTAGGTCGATCCCCGCACCGCAGAGGCTTCGCGTTACCCTGCCCGGCCCCCTGGCCCGTCTCCCGGCCCCCGCGCTGCGGACCCCGGAGGAGAGCCCCACGCCCGGGTTCCCCGGCGCCGTGTCCCGTGTCCCGTGTCCCGTGTCCCCGCGGGCGGGGCAGTAACGGGCGGGGGGGGTTAGCGGTCACCTGATGGCC